>JAANDH010000008.1:176316-241298 GCA_011799765.1 Nymphaea thermarum | reverse complement strand
TGAAAGCCGCTTTGGTTATGTGTTGATATGGTCATGGACGAGCTTGGTGAAAATGACGTTTAATAAGATAGCAATTATGAGCTCCTAAGGTTTTGTGTAATGTCTGAATGTATAAAGATATATTTGGCCCAAGTGGGAGATTGTAAGATCATTTGGTGGGCCGGCATATGTCTATGAGGAATTTCAGACATTATGGCTATCTTAAAGTAAATATCCGCTTAAGTGATTGTGTTTTGGGATATTACGTCATTTTAGATGGTATGGGGTAATTTTGAAATGTATAGATACCAGTACGCAATTACGGACTCTTTGATGGGTGGACTCCGTAATTGTCCTCATTATAAAATGGTAGTGGTCCCCAGGGTCGTGCAATGGTTGTCTGAGACGTTGGTCTCTAGGGTTTCCTCTTCCCCATCTGAGAGAGACCTCACGTGCGGCCGCAAAGACCTTGGAAGATCCTACTCCGCGATCTACTGTCCAGTTCTTCAGATGGAATCAGGTACGCTTCCGCTTTAAGTTTAAGATTTTGTTTAATTCAATGATTTAGCATGAGCATGATCCTGTTTAGGGCATATACGTTTTGGTTTTGTGTATGCGTTATGGGGAGAAATCCCAACACTACTATGCATATTATCATCATCTCGATAGTCCTATACTTCTACTTGGGTGATCTGGCCCTCATCTCCCATGCTAAGCCTCCAAAGTGTGTGAAAATCTATGAGTATGAGAAAATAATCTCCTACTTCTTGAGGTCCCAGCTTCTGATGCTCGTGAGTCTGTAAAACAGGTCTTTGTAGTTAACTGCCTTAAAGTTGGTGATGAATTGATGATTGATTGGATACCTCTGACCTCTCGTTGGCTCTAGCAGACCCAAGACATAGGTGAACTCGTCAAGGAGGGGTGTCATCTCTCAAAAGGGGAACCAAATGTAGACATGTATGGGTTCCATCATTCAGCCAATTCATGAATCAAGTGACTGTTGATCTGATGACCTGCTGACAATGCTACTGTTTTAAGACCACAGTCACCTAGGTAAAGGGAGAAGACCTCCATGAACAGCTCAAACCATTGTGGATACCAATCTTGCATGAGTCCATCTATGGCAACAGGCCTGGTATTTCAGTCATTTCCAAAAAAATAGAGTGTACAATGTGACATGAGGGAAATGTCTTGATCATGGTGATTGAAAAAAACGACATGGTGTGGGTCAAGACAGACAAACAAATGAATATACAAAAATAGAGGATGGCCAAACTAGGTGATGAAATTGTGTTTGTGAGAATCGACTTAGTAGGAGGTTTCAACTGAAATGACCATGTTGACCTTGATAGGTTGGAGAGACCCTATAGGATCCAATTGGAATAGAAAATTCTGAACAGTTTTGACACAAAAAAACAATGGTTCCTTTGGAAAATCCATCTATATTTTTTTTAAAATATATTCAGTGCATAGTGTTAAATGAAATGCAGGAAGATAAGTACATAATCAAACAAGAATGCTTCAAACAATACTTATCATGCAAATGTTTGAATTCAGCTTGGCCTAGAACTGGATATCTTAGTTTTTCAAATCCTCAATTGTACCATATACTATATATGCCTATATACTTGAAAAATAATTCCAGAGTACATGGTATTGACTCATCCACATTGGGTTCTAAGGTTAAGTGTCATTGTTCTCCTTGATTGCTTACAAATATACCAAGCTAATGCCTCAATATGGGTGAGGGAAGGGACAGTATCTGCCTCTAGTAAGTTGATCCAACCACTGTACCACCCTGAACTAATGCATGTAAGTACTCGGCAATATGATGACCGAGACATATAGGTTAGGAGAGATTTTTAAATATGCAATCATATGCACAAACAGTTGGCTCTAATGCAATGTAGCCTACCATGAGGTTAAAATCAAAGAGTGAATCAAACATTGTTTTCAAACAACTTCAAAATTGAGAGAGGTAGTATGTAATCTTAGATCTATATGAGCATGGAAGCCTCTCTCAATTCTATGTCCAAATGCACATTAGAATTATGCATATCCATCAAACGAGAGTATCTAAGTGGCAACAATGGACAGGTCCTCTTTGGTTTACATGTAAAAAATTTTAATCTTACAAGCTGACCATAACAAATCGGATTTGTTTACCGTACTCACCTTGGTTTCTTGTGCATGATTCCATGAGATATGACTTGACCTGTTGGTACGAGGTCTAACCATTCCTAGTGTTTTTACCAAGAGGTAATCGAAATCAAGAACTAGAGTAAATGTTCCAATTTTTAAGTCTAAATGTCTTCCAAAACCTAAGAAAGCAAATGTGCCCTTATTTTGAAAATTGTGCATATTTTGAAATCCTAATAAATCTTAGAAACTGATTTGATGAACAAGAATAAATTAATCTGAAGTCTGTTTATGTTTGGATCATCATATATGAATACAAATTGCTATTCCAATTATAAAATGATGCATGCAAAACTAGGTCAAATATACGTGGGCTTTGGTTTCTACTAGGACAATGGTGTGGAACATGGACCTAGTAGGAAAAATCTGGATCTGAATCAAAAAATTAGGATCAAGTTTTTCATAAAATTCTTATTCTAAATTTGGAATTAGAAATGTCATAGATTTCATATCATGCCAATGGACTCTTGGAACTGCAAGGTTAAAAATCCAATGGGTTTCGTCTTGTATTCATGATTGGATCTTATAAGATGCACAAATCCTGAAAGGATATATCCAAATTTGGTGGTTTCATGGTTTAAAATGTTGTATTGGGGTTTTGATTCTGTGGGAATTGATCCTAGGTTCGTGATTAAGTACCCATTTGCTTTCAAATTCGATGAAGATCCAAGATCTAAAATTGAAGATCCAAAATCTGAAATCTAAGATTCAAAATCTAGGGACTGAAATCCGAAATTCATAATCTAATATTTAATTCAAGACTCGTGTGAAATCTAATCCAGAATCTGAACTCTAAATTCCAAGATCCAACCTCTAATATTTGAGATCCAAAATCCAATACTTGAGATCCAAATCCAAATATATTAGAATTGGGTCAATGTCATGGTTTAGATCAACATAAGGTCATGTAAAATTGAGAAATGGCCTTATAATTTCTCCAATGTTAGGCCATTCTCAAAAAAATTGGTAAAAAAATCCTATTTTCTCAGTTGAGATGCCAAGATGTGGGTGTAAAATGGTAATTTTCAGCTTGAACGACCTAGGACCTAGGTCTATGTGCTTAATGCTGGTATAAAAAGGGTTTATTTGGCTTAGAAATGACCCTTTGTTCTTGAAATTTAGTATTTGAAAACTATTTTAAAAATCTAACGAAGGGGTAAAATGGTCATGGACTTACGAAAATTTTTGTTGTTCATAGATATACAGGTGAGTTAGACATTTATAAGAGGTCTGATGGGCTGCATAGGTGCAGACAGGTATGCTTAGCTGGGGCTTTGTAGTTATAATTTCTGCATATGAGCCTATATATATATATATATATATATATATATATATATATATATATATATATATATATATATATATATATATATATATATATATATATATAATGAGAGTGTGTGTGTTTGTGTTATCTTATGTATCATTGTGTTTTAGGGGTCTCTAATTAATAATCTGATGTTGAGAACCTGAGCATCACTTGAGCGTAGGGCAACTACTAGGGCCAAATTTACTATGGACAACTATGCCAACTAGGTATAGTTGAACCCACTGTAAAAGAGTTTAGGTAGGTGGCGTAGGGCCCCAAATTCCAAGATACATGCTTACCAAGAACCGGCCATGTTTTTAAATGCTCCTCACTTGGGCTACTAGTGAAGAGCTCATCATCATGTAGAATATGGTACATACTGCAACAGTTATAGTAGTTGGGAGTCACGGTAGAGTTACCTCAGGTTCCACTATTCTTTGTGACTCAATTGTTGTGTATGATGACCATAAGTTGTTCAATGGTCATATGAAAAACTACATTTCATTTTGGAAGAATATTGTCACTCAATGCTCATAGTTATGTGTTTGAATATGCAACCTAAGTTGTCATGACTATTTATGCTTAAATGGAACACCTGATGCATTGTGTTTCTATTGTTTTACCTATGCTATTTATGTCTGAATAGATGAAGTATGTATGGGCCTCAGGGATAAGCTATACTTAGAGTTATCACTGACGCTTATTGTCATTTGTTTCAGGTATTCACTCTGAGGAGGGCAGCACCTCGTGATCATGATGTTGTCGGGATAAAGGGTGATCTTTGGACAGTGTAACTAACATTAATCATTGCTTGTGGGCATGTTTTATGTATATATAGCTTTGTAGGATGATGTCCTTTTGTATAGTTATTGTGCTATGATTTAACTATATTTATCTTTTAGCTATGAGCTTTTATTAAACATATTAAGTGTGTTTTGCATAATACACCCACTAACCTATTACTTTGATAGAAGGCACTTATTTACCTATGACAGGTCAAGCCATGCCTAATTACCCTAGCCATTTCTATATTGTGTTGTAAGAGAGATCGCGTTATTCACCAATTACGAAGGCAAACATGATACAATATACATACATCACACGTGTTGCACCATCTTTGTAAGAAATGTATGGTTGTGGGTAACATCGTTATAGCCTATGCCAGACATGGTTGAGAGAGGACCGTGGGCCATAGGTAGTTCAGCCGAGTAGAGCTGAGGCTAAAAGGTGAGGGGTGGAGGCCAAAGGGATGAAGAAGGGAGACTGCAGCTGGGTGAATGACAATGCAGGCCAGGCACCGGTCGAGGCCTGGCCATAGCAAGGCTTTGGCCCAATGCGGTCTGTAATGGTTAGTTAGATGGGGTTGGGCATATAGCCAATCGGAACATGGACAGGCACTGACTGTTAACAGAAATACCAAGAAGGCTCTCAAAGTGAACTACTTGGGAGATGAAAAGTCATGTCTCTTGGGAGATGAAAAGCCACGTCTCTTGGGAGATGAAAAGCCACATCTCTTGGGAGATGAAAAGTCATGTCTGTTGGGAGATGAAAAGACATGTCTCTTGAGAGACGAAAAGTCATATCTGTTGAAAGAAGAAAAGTCTTGTCTCTTCAGAATTAGAGATCCCTTATGTAACTTCTCTTTATAAAGGAGTCTCTCCACCAAAGAAAGGCAAACAAGAAATGATAGAATTGTGGACGTAGGCCTGTTGGCTGAACCACTTTAAAAATTTGTGTCCCATTAATTATTTCTTCATTTTGATTTATTGCATGGCATCAGAGCCACTGATCCTTGTTAGTGCTACTGCTAGATCCTAAAGATTACATCTTGTGTTGCCGCTTTTCATTCTCATGGCAAATCAAGAAGCATCATCAAATATGGAAGTCAATTCTGATACAGGTATGAATTTTTTCTTGTTTCTTCTTTTCAGTACCCAAGCAATTTACAGCATTTCCTCACCATCAAGTTAAATTCTGAAAATTATCTTATTTGGGAATCTCAATTCACTTCAATATTAATGTCATTTGATCTTATGGGATATATTGATGGAAGAAAACTTGCTCCATCAATCCGAGTTTAAACGAGTCAAGTTCGTGCAATTCGAACTCGACTTGTTTATTTAATCGAGTTTAACCTTCAGCTCGAACTTGACTCGTTTATAAACGAGTCGAGCTTGAGCCGAGCTTTGTCGAGCGAGTTCGAGTCGAGCCCTAGTTGGCTCAACTCGTTGTGCAGCCCTAGATATAAGAGAGGTTACCCGCCCAAGGTTTCAGCCTACTACAAGGACTATAGGAGAGTGCGAGGCTTTACAAGCGTTAGTGATGCATAGAAACTCTCACAACTCACTCAGACAAGCATTCACATTCCACAACATCCACCTTGTCATACATGCCTAAGAATAGGCCAAACCATGCCCAAATCCTAGTAGGTGGTCTATTGCCCTCGCAGTCATGTCCTCGGCTCTTGAGCCTTAGAGGTATCGCTGCTAGAGGATGAAGGTTGAAGCTGGGTTTCAAAGCAAATACGAAAGCAAATGCACCCAGGAACCCTGCAACTATAGAGAGTTGAGAGTTCACCGACCGAGGCTAAGCTCAGCTTAAGTCCGCAAAGTAGATCCGAGATGAACATTGGCAACGAGGCTGCCCTCGGACATTGCAGCTACGGAGCATTGGCTAAACTCCTTCGGCGTGTGTGAGAGTGGTCGTCATCGGCCTGCAAGGTGGTCCTCCGAAGTAAAAGGGATGGACCGCAATGCTAGCTTTTGAGGTTGCCGAGAGATGGTCGTGCCTAAGGCACGGCTCCTCCTTGGATGTTGGCTAGAGGCGGGTGAGGGTTCAACTACGTGAGGCACGGTCGAGGTGGGGTCTGTCTGAGCAGGAGAGGTGGACCACGTCAGCCCTAGTCCCCCCCTTACCGTCACTTTAGGAACGGTTAGGTTTAGAGTTGAAGGTCGTCACTGTCATGCGATGCTTTCCTTGTAGGTTTCCTCCAAGAATGGCGGATTGAGGTTGCCTTTTGGAATGGTTAGTCTTCACATATCCCTACCGAAACCGTCGCTATCTTCTTGCTATTTGGGCGCATGAATGGGGATGGTTTCCCCTCCACGTTCAAATAGCTTGCCTTCCCTTTTGGCCATTCCTAGGATGGAGACCACGTGTAGGACCAAGATGGCAAAGGGTTAGCTGGATCCTTGGACGTGCGTTAATCCCTTCCACATTTAGCATCAAGAGGAGGAAGATCTAGGGCGGCGGTTGTTAGGGTTTGAGCTCATACCCGCGCGTCCTCAGTGAACAAAAACACCAAAAAGCGTAGATTCGATCAAGCCAAAATAAACAAATAATTAATACTCAAGGGTATCTTGGGAACTTTATGGAATTGCCGAAAAAGCTAGATTTCAATTGAAAAGTGGGTGACGCTTTCACAAGTTGGCCACGCCAGTGCAGTAGGCCCTAGACTCGTCGGAAGATGTTCTCTTCCAGCCGCCACGTGAATCTCCTTTGAATCTGGTCGGATCTGCTCTGAATGAGACCAAGACGAACATCTGATAGAGACAATGAGAGGATGGTGATCTCGGCCTGATGTAGCTTCCGAACCGCCGGAATCCGTGAGTGACAGCCTCCTTCGCACGGGATTCCACTCCTGTTTGATGATCAAAACAAATAAGGGAGGTTGAGGAATCTCAAACGGGGAGTGAAGATCTACTTCAGACGTCTGGCTAG
Organism: Nymphaea thermarum; assembly: GCA_011799765.1. NCBI lineage: Eukaryota > Viridiplantae > Streptophyta > Magnoliopsida > Nymphaeales > Nymphaeaceae > Nymphaea > Nymphaea thermarum. The sequence goes on along the minus strand of JAANDH010000008.1, from coordinate 234,091 downwards.
GGAGGATCGGCTAAAGGCACCGCTAGTGAGGTCGATGCTAGAACCGACTATTCCTAACGTTTCAGCCCTTGTAAATCTGTGAAGGAACTAGCCAAGTCGAGGAAAGCACTGAAACGGATACGAGCACTTGCCTAGATCAAAGGTAGATGGTCGTTGCTACTTGGGTGGATATCGCCAGAACCACGGGCGAGATCTTTCCTCGGCAGCCTTCCCGGATAGCGTCTCCGGTCTCTAAACTTCCTTGGGTGGAGGAAGAATGCAACGAACGTCGCTCAAGCATGTTGGTTGGGGTATCTCATGAATGAAGTCGTCCGTGGATCGCCGGTGATAGCTCCTCGTCGTCTTCAAGCGTAAGTCCGTCGGCCGCTTGGAAGGGAGAATAAGAGAAGAGGATTCGGGGAAGAAGAGAAGATCAAGCCATCGGTTTGAGAGGGGAAGAATCCGGTGCCGTCGGTAGAGAACAAATGAGAAGAGAGAGAAGGGCGGAAACTTCAAATTCTCATTAACATTATCAAGCTTAGGGTTTAACCCTTGAACAGAAGTTTAAATAGTCTTAAGGTCGTCCCAGTTCATAACAGTCTCGAACCAAGACGCAATACACAAAACAAAAGCAAAAGTAAGACGGTGTCATCTCAAAGGTTCTTCAAAAGCCTCGGACCTTGTGAGTTCGAGTGGGGACTTGTCAGGGTTGCGCCCAGACTCTTCTGCAAGTCAATTGATGCTCGACTGGCCCCAATTTGGTGAAACTGCTGAGTTCAGCCGGGGTAACTCGCCTAGGTTCGCCCTAGGCTGCTCGGTTCTAGTCCCAACACTCGGGTGGGCTTGGTCTAAACCGGGTGTAATTCTATCTCTTTGGCTCTGCCCAGCTGCAATCTTGCGCAAGTGCTGCCCATCCTTTGTGACTGCCTCGACTCTACTAGCCTCCCTCGGCGTTTCTTCCCTATCTATGGCACAAGCCTCTAGTCTTTCGGGCCTAGCTCGTCGCGCCCAGCTGGTCTCGACCATGTCTCCAGCCACCCTGGGTGTGGTACTAGGGAGGCTCGTATCAGTGGCAAACTAAGGGCAGGAACTGGTCCACGGTGGTAGTTCTGGTCAAACCTGGCCTTGCGTATATTTGGCTAGGCCGGTAACCCTGCGCATGTAATGGTCCGCCATGGCAGAGAGTGTCCAGGTCACAAGTTGAGTTGGAGCAGGTGCCCCGGTTGGTCAAGTGTGGTGAGATGCGCCCAAAGGAGTCCACCCTGTTGGAGCTTGATGCCGATGTGGAGGTTGCTGGGAGTTGTGGCGGCATGCAAGGCCACTGGCTGATCCAGGTGGCAAATTGAGGGGGCGAGCTAGGCTGAGATGGAGGCCATTGGGAGGCCCAGGCGCCATTTAGATGTGGGGACTCGTCGTACTAAGCTAGTTTAGGTGAGGCGAAAAGGGCAACCACTAGCTGGTCCATGGATGACCATGCAGGCCTAGGTTGGGCACACCTAAGCCGCTCCACTTGTGTGTTTGGTGTGGGCTTGGCCCGGGTGCCCGGGTGCGTGTCCATCGGAATGATGGGTCGGCCATTGACCATAACCTAGTCTGGTTGTCCTCTGCAGGTGGGCGTGATCAGGCCGAGGCGAGTAGAGTGTGACCTTCGTGGCCCTTTGACCAAGCAGTAGCGGAGCTGGGCTTGGTAAAAGGAATCACGTTAGCATCTCCTCTGGCCAACTCCTGCTAGTAAATATTCTTAAGCTGATTCGTATGCCCGTAGATTGGAGTTGACCTCCCGACTAGCATAGCTGGACGTGGGCTTGTATCTGGCTCTGCCCAAATCATAGGTAATGCAAAGTTTCATATTTGTTCTTTTTTTCTTATGTAAGTCCATAGGTGGTGGGAAACGGCACGCCGTTGGCTTCTTTGCTAATTTCTCTTTTACGAAACCGTAAAATTTGCTTTTATAAATTGGATTCCCTTCGACTTTCGTTCAATTTCTAGGTGTCCAGGATTGGCGTTGTCGGTCATAAGTTGGTCTATTTTCAGAGCAGGAAGAAAATGTACACAAACAAAACCAGCAGGCGACGTGTTTCCAACATTCATCGCCGTTTGGCTTTACCTGTTGTTCATCATGTCTAAACCTAGTGACGTCACATCTCTTACGCGAGTGTGGGCTGTTTCGTGGACGTTGTAGCTTGTTTTCTATTGGAATAGCATCTAATCGTTTTATCTTAGAAATTTGAATGTTTGTTCACAAATTGCTGTTGTTATTCATAGAAAAACGGAAAACTTTATCATTTTCCCACCGATATATAAGAGGCAAATGGAGTTTTAGGATTAGCGAAGAAAAATTCTCGAAAATAGGTCCAGTTGTTCCAAGGACAGTTTCAAGGGTTATCACCTCTCAGATCAGTAATGTATCAAAAGAAAATGGTGGCAAGCTAAATGTGGCCTGTCGTCCCAAGTTAATGCTAAATGTGGCCTGTCGTCCCAAAGTAAATGCTAAATGATTCACTGTTGAGTGCAAAATTTTGTCCAATGTAACTTTTGCGTAAGGTAGTAATGCAGGGTGACCTAGACCTGCAGATTCAGCATGGTACCTTTCTCCTTGCAGTATGCAACAAATGGTTTGCTGTGACAATTCACTTATTGTAAATGAATATAAGTATCAAAAGGTAACTACATAGACAATAGTGGCTGCCGTGTACTGATCATGCACGTACATCCTAGGATCCACCATAACCAGGTTCCGGACCAGTAACCACCAAACTAATTACTGAATCTCATTTAAAAATAAAAACTTAAAATGACAATTAGAATTGCTTTAAATATAAAGAGTGAAAACCTAAGAGTAACAGAGGCAAAGCCAGAATTCACTTAATCTAAATGAAATACTCTGGTCTTCAGTACATAATCGATGTACTACTTTTGCTACTCCAATACACATGGAGGAACATAATCGTCTTATAAGAGTTACCCGAGGCGATAGCACTCAGTTTTTCTGCCTTAGCAGATTTAGCTGGCCTCTTAACCAAAATTATCTCAACTCGGCTCTCTGATTCAGGCCTACAATAGGTTAACATAATATGGTTGTACTTGCGAACAACATCAAAAACGGCCAACCATCTCTTAACACGGAAAAGTATGCAACTTCAGTCGGCAGCACAGTATATAATAATTTCTGCAACATTATTTCCTTATACTCACCGATTTCTTCTTCAGTTTTACTCCAGTTTGCAACATGATAGGACATGGGAAGCCATGAAACAGTTATCGCCGATGGTATTCAAGTGAGGACAAGAACGATTTTTAGCTCTTTCTCCTTTTTCATCACCAAAGTTGAGGAAAATTAGTGAGACAAGTAATATCCTCTAAAATTGGGATTGGCTTTACAATCTAAAACCTACATCTCACACCTACCGTTTGTTTATTAACTTGAACTGCTCAACATATTTTTGCTTGAATGTGCAATAGGAGAGAGAGAGAGAGGAGAAAAACATAGACGTGCAATCTGACTTCAAGAAAATAAAGATAGAAAGTAGTAACTCATCATATTGTGCATTGAAATTTGAATAGCTTAAAGAGTAGGTTCAATCTATGATGACCTCGCTCAAAGCATAGATGCTCTCAAAACAGATGAATCTAATATGGTTGTGTTTGGTCATAGTATCAAAAAGATGGAACCAATCATTCAACATGAGAAAGTAGGCCATTTTAGTCAGCAAGAGCGCATATAGGAATTTTTGCAACATCCTTTTATTGCACTAACAGATATCTTCTTCAGTGAGCTGAAGTTTGCAGCATACCAACACATGGAAACCATGAAACAGTTACCATCCATGGTATTCATGTCAAGATAAAATTGATGATTAGGCTTTTTCTCATTTTTCATCACCAAAGTTGAGGAAAAAATGAACCAAATAATACCCTGCAAAAATTCAAATCAACTTTACAAATTCAAACCTATATCTCAGGCCCACTTTGTTTTTACTAACATAAACTGCTAAGTAGATCTTGCTTAAATGTGCAAGAGCATAGGGAAATAGGAGTACAAGGTGGATCAGCAACCTTAAAGATAGGACATAGCTCCTAATTGCATCGCACTGAAACATGAATAGCTCAAACAGTAGGTTCAGAAAAATGGCCAGTAGTACAACTGATACTGTCACATAACTTTGACACTAAGCTGTGAGCGGTACAAACACTTATATATATATATATATATATATATATATATATATATGTATATATATATATATATATATATATATATATGTATATATATATATATATATATATATGCTCATACCACCATAGATAAATATTTTTTCTCTGCTAAAATAAAGGGAAAAAATAGAAAGAAAATACATCTATAATCTGGTTAGTGCAAAACCTTCCCACAATTCGATTCTTTGTCCCAACAAATTGAGCTTCAATAGCTTCTAACTTCCCTATTAGAAAGTGTTAGATCTGTCATTGTGTACTTTGCCTTTCCAAGACAAACAGGAAGGAGGAAAATTATTATGGCAACGTTGCAAGATATGATACAAAAATATGTCTACAATGTAGTTCAAAAATGCTAACAACTCAATTCATTGTTCCAACAAAATGAGATTCAACATCGTCCACCTTCTCTATTAGAAAGTCTCAAATCAATCACTGTCTTTTCATGACAAACAGGAACAGCAGAATTATTATGGCAACGATTATTACAAGATGTGATACATGTGCCAAATTTTTTACTCAAGGCGATGAATAAGTCTGGTTAGTGTCCAAACCAAGCAAGTTGGATGAAAGTGGAGCTATATATAGATGCCAAAACCAAGCTATTATGTCGTTTCTAATTGTCCTAGAACATAAAAATCATCTGAAAAAAGATAATACCAGATATCTAATTCCCAATGTCAGGACAATATCCCTCCAGCCAGTCTGGTAATACTTCATGTTTCATGTTTCATGTTTCATGTTTCCCTATTTGAAAATAGAGCTTATTGATATCCTCCACTTGAGCATAATCAATTTTCCCATTACTTACTAAAAAACTGCAGTATAGTCTTTTACAACATTAAAATAGATCACGTTAAAGTAGAGTTTGTCAAATGTCAGCTTTGGTTGAAACTGAGTTCTGTATTAAAGAGAACCAGAGAGCATTTGATTCCTCTAGGCCCCAAGAGATCAAAGGACATGCAGATCAAGGAATAGGCCCTAAACCTTCATCCACAGTCCTTCAGAACAAGGGATATCAGATCCTCATGTGAGTTCCGCAGATCAAGGAATAGGCCCTAAACCTTCATCCACAGTCCTTCAGAACAAGGGATATCAGATCCTCATGTGAGTTCCTACACCTATATCATCCATCTCTAAATCCCTCATTACAGACTTTTCTTAAAAATATGTGTTTAATTAATTTGTCAGTCATGTATGACAGTTGTTCCAATATCATCAATGTAAATAACAACATGTTAATGTCACTGCCTACATTGTCATTAGAAATCGATCAATTTGACTATTACTAACACGTAATTTGCTGATCTCAACTGAAACCAGACAGTAGACTGTTTTCTGAAACATAAATTTAAAATTGCATAACTTTCTATCAGGATCATCTAACTCATGTTTTAGAAAATTGTTCAACATATACATCTTGGGATCAGAATGTGAAAAAGCATCTCTAACATCTTGCTCATGTAGACTGTAAACCAATCAACAATCACAAGAATACCAATCTGTGACTACATGGGCGTTAAACATCTTAAGGTTTTACCATCAATATTACCTGGGGCCCCCTAAAGGAAGTCCTTCTCATATGATCTTTCTAAACTAAGATGGTTGGGCTGTAACATCCGGGAAGTCCATTAAGCCTTCCCCTTTGCTTTGTCACTTGGTTGGAAGACTAACAAAAGAAGAAAAATTAGTGAAATGTTTTCCTGTCCACACTTCAGTAGTGAGGGAGACTCATGTAAGCAGGTATAGCTGCTGGTCTAGAACTTGTAGACCAATTAGATATTAAAATGTTAATTCACTCCAAGAGTAGAAATTTCACCGGTGTTCCCATTCTCCTAATGTGAACTTTCTTGAACAAGCAAATCAACAATGTTATTGCAGTTGTGGAAAGCATATACATTTTCATTCACTACTTCAAGCCATATAGAAGCTTTGCTATGTTTTACTCATTCAGAAGAATATCAAACCTGATGAACTCATTTTCAAAGTAACCACGATTGATACATTCAATGGAATTCAAACTAGAGGGCTCATTGAGATAATATGTGTAATTTCAGTTTAACTAGCAAAATTAGCTCTTCCTTGGTTGACCTGCTGATAATACTTTTTTATTTTTGTACTAGAATAATAAGACGTTGACATTGGCACGCTGATAGTTTTCATATTGATGCACATAAATAATAAAAAAGCCACCTCTCTTGATGGTGAAAATTGTCAAGCAGATGCTGCAGCCATAAGTTCACGTGGAAAGTTGATAGTAGTTAATCAGCGCTTTTCAGATGCAACAATGCTGGTTGAATAGCCTCCTTTACCATGCTGTACAACTTTCAAATGTGTTAATGCTATTGAAGTCCTGTGATACAGACAAAAAATTTCTTATGGAAGAGTTCCCCACCTTGGTACTGTTTCATGGTAATGGATGACATATGGTTCCTTTATCATGGTCACACGATCCAATTCCAGCAACAATGTAAGGTTTTTCCCAAAATGCTCATGTGTAAAGTGATAACTGGCAAACTAAATCATTAATGTTTGCATAGCATGGCACATTCCAAACCTACAATTCTTCAAAAGGCAGACGCTTTCAATAATATAGCTGTAACTAACTTTCTGCAATTTTGTTCCCATTCCCATTTTGCAGGCCTCATTTTCTGTGATGAATACCATGAGGTTATAGAAATGGTTGGAGAACCCATGAATCAGACTTGGATCACAGGGTTCTCATGATTTTTGTCCTTCAGAAAGGCCAAAAACTTACTTTGTGGATGACCAATTTGTGACTGATTACATCACTCACTTGTTGGTATTGGGGCAATAAATTTATTTTCTTTGGAATGATTAGACTAATGCAAGTAAGGGATTAGGACAGCTTCTACTCTTTGGGTACCAACCTAAATTGTTCTGGGCCACCTAAGTGGCAGACTGATATAGATGGTGGATACTGTCTTAAAGTGTGATGGTATAGCATGTGTTTTTCGTTTCTCAATTGAACAATTGGACACTCAGATAGAATATATCGTGTTCAACTTTTATCATGACAGGGTTGACCATAAACACGTTATTTGATTAAATGCTGCAGTGTTCCCTTTTTATGTGAGAATGTGAAGTAGATAATATGCATTGAAATGAAGATTCCCTTGAAACAAAAGTAATTTCAAATAATTTTAAGTATATTTAAAATAAAAAAATGGCCGCACCTATGTTTGATTTCAAATATATTTAAAATAAAAGTATGGCTTACCAACTTATTTTTCAATTTTTTATTCAAAATAAAATTAAACAAACAAAATCGTGTGTTTATTGAAAACAAGTTAAAAGATAAAAAATTATAGCAGTTGGTTATTTACAACTGTTTTCCTCTCCTTCCCTCACTTAGTTAGCAAACACCTAAAAATTTCTCTACTATAACTTTTTCTAATTCATCAAACATGCCTCATTTTAGTGACATGAAATTTCTTCTCTTCCACCCTCTATAAAGGTTTCCCTTCAAATCAGGGTGTGCAATCAAATGCTGACTTAGTAATAAACATTGACTAAACCTCTTTTGACTGCTTCCCTTTGTTCAATATGCTCGTCAGAAAGGTTTTCTAATACTGGGTCCTCAGACCAGATTTGACCTCTTAAAGTTAGAATAAGTGCTTTGCTCCAGCTTTTTGTCTTCATTCCTTGACAATAAGGTATATTATGAGGCAATATTTGTCTATCAAAAAGATTAAGCTTTATGAGCAACTCTTAACCTTTTCTTTCACTTTTTTAAGCCCATAGTAAATATCTCGCCCAATTCAGAGGTGACTCTTACCACGACGTCCTCAAGTTTCAATGGGTCAGAAGTGAAAATCCGTTTTGTCTACACTTAGCACTTCTACCACTGTCTCACAGTATTTGGCAGGATTTTACTCTCGTAAAGTAGGTCTATGATATTGTCTAAAATACATAGTTTGGATGTTGCTTTGTTCCCCAGATTGAAGGAAGCCATAACAATGCTTCCTCATATATGACTCCCATATTGCCTTCATTGGGTTTTTTTCATCTCCTAAGATGCATTCTAGTTGCCTCTAGCTGGGATAACTATCTTCATGGACCTTCAGCCCACTCTATGGAGTACTTCTCGTCATCAAGAAGATTTGTCGCTTGAAATCGTTTTATGCTTATTTATCCGTACAAGCCCCACTGGTTCTTCCTTTACTTCAACTCAATGACGTTCCAACTTCATCAAAGCCTCAATTGGGTGAGGACTAAATGTACCAACAAGAAGGCCACTATTTTCTCTCTCAGACAAGTACTCCAAAAGGTCAAAGCAGGAGGCATCACGACCTTGCCTTCTACTGTTCTCACGTAACCCTTGTAGCAGACCCAATGAAGCCCTCTTGTTGATCTCATCGCTTAAACTGCAAACTAGAAGTTGTTGGTCCCATCCCATGATTTATAATCGCTTAAGATGTTCTAACGCCTTTACATCGCTTTTTCTAGTACTAGATGGGTGAGGATGAGTACTAGAACACTATAAATACAGGATAAAGCTCAAAGGAGCCTTAATTACAATCAGTATAATACCCAAAAAGCAATCATAAACAGATGAATCAAGAGAACAAGGCTCTTAAGCGGCAAAAAGTAAAAGCTTTTTACTAAGCAACTTCTACACGAGAAGCATACTTTGCAACAGGGAGAAATCCTTGCATAACAAGAGAGGACTAGCTTTAGAGCTAGCAACCATAACCCTGTGCTCATCTGCTCAATACGATCAAACTGCATCGCACGCACACAGAAAGGATAACAATGAAATGGAAGTACATCACAGGAACTAGGAAGCACGAAAACTCATAACCGCTAGTAGGAGCCACCCTATGAAAATGAATGGACTGCTAAAATGCTGAAACACCCCTAACTCTCTCTATACACCCACCTTCGAACCTGGAAATGCCAAAATGGTATTGGTAAACCACGTTCACTGCTCAAAAGTAGCTATTCTAAAAGGTGGATGATAGCTGACAGTTTTTCATGAATTTATGCGGCAGTTCGGATCTGATAAAACCAGGCTGAACTCGAACAATGGAAACCCAGAAACCAGATCCAGCGCATTTCTAACTCTAAATCTGCTTACTTAGATAGCTCAAAAAGCTTGTCAATTTTCATGTTTTGTGATTTTCATATTTCTGTCATTATATATGTGTGAATGAACGTAGATACACATACACAAACAGAAAGAGAGAGAGAGAGAGAGAGAGAGAGAGAGAGAGAAAGAGAGAGAGAGAGAGAGAGAGAGAGAGAGCAGTTTGAAAAAAGTGCTGAACGTGGCATTTGTGGAAACAGACAAAGTGGTCAACTTGTAGGTGATGGAGGAAGTCAAGGAAGAACAAAAAAAAAGAAGGTTGAGGAAAAGAAAAAAACAAGAAATGATTGACATAAACAAAAGTCACTTGTCATCCGTCCCACCATGTATATTTATATCCCAGAAAGGCAAAAAAAAAACAGAAGAAATATGAATCGCTAGATCTTTGCAACTGCCTCAAATATCACATCCAGAACATAGCAAGTTTAAGGCTATATACCAACTCCAATCGGACAGATGTGGCGAATTATGTGTAGAATAAAATCCAATGTGTTCTCCAGGCAGTACTCATGTTAAAAGTTGGATAATAATAGACAAGTTATCTTGGCCCACCGTTGTTGGCTGCTAATACCAGTCAAAATGAGAAATTTGTCGTTGGATTTTCTCTTTATAATACAGCAATTGCAATTAAATCAATCCAAGACTCAAGCTGTTGCCCACATAAGTCATAGAGCCATTTCAAATATAAAGAAAATTAAGTTCCGCAGAAACTCAAAAGTCAGATAGCTGCAACTTAACAAAAATGTAGCCAACGTCAACGCGTCATAACGTTAGGTTGGCATGTTCCTTATCTGAAATAAAACATGGATATGAGATACCTTGTGAAGGTACAACTACAAAAGGGAGAGGAAGTTTAGAGGCAGTCCATGTGCTGGCATCTGAATACTTTATCTTAGCTCCTTGTTACTGCAAAATATGGAATTGATTCTGCTTGTTATCAAGGTAAAAGACGGCCAATATACAGCGTATTTACCAGGACAGTTGCATTTACTACCAAGGTCCTCACTTCAGAGCAAGAAATAAACTTAAAAACCAATATATCTTGGCAGCTGCACAAGTAACTGTAATTTTTATAATTTTATCATATAAAGCAGGTTACATACACAAAAAATAAAAGAAATTTCTCAGTAAGCAAAAAACTCAGACCTTAAGTCTTGAGACTCTTAACGTATCACAAGAAAGAGAAGGAAAATAAAAAGTCAAATGGACTCTTCTGAACTAAGAAAAAGAAGGCATCTTTCATTGCCGTTAATCTACATTGATCATACTGAGTTAGGGTCCAATCATTTCACATATTCCAGTATACCGCTTCATACACAATAGAAACCAGATAACAGAGTTTCAAAAAATTCAATAGGTTCCAAAAACAAACCACAGATGACGAAGAATCCCTTCAAGAACTAGCTTACCCAAAAGAACCAGGGAATACATGAATCAGGTTGAGTACAGCTGAATTCCCATGGACCTATTTGCATGCAGATATTATATGTGCCACAGTATGTTGAATATTGTATTTATAGCTATATAGAAGTTTGCCTTGAGAATAGTATTGAAATTTAAGTTGACAACAGTCAAAGCATAACACCAATTTTGTTTGCAATAATCAGGAAAATAAGAAAGAAAAAGAAGATTGAAAATCAAAAACAGAAAGTTTCAGATATGAGAAATAATACACAAGAGTAGTCAAAAAGAGAAAAAGAAAAACCTCAGGACATTTTTAGAAGCTCAAAAAAAGAGAGAACAAAAATTCACAGACATCATTAGTAAGCTAGGCTAGGACATGAATATCAAAAAACAAATCTTAAACAGGCAACGAAGGAAAAAACATAAAACATAAAATTCAGCATACCAAATAAATAAGTAAATTGAACCAAATCATGCAATTTTATGAGAAGATAGCAGATGTGCCAAGATAGAAAACAAAACCAGGCCCTCAACTGCCTACAATATTTACAACATTTTGTATAAATTTTCATGAAGAATTTCATCACACTTAGATTTAAAAGAAAGAAATTGCCAGAGGATTTTACCAAAATTTCCGAGTCTTGTCGACAATGTTGTGTAACAAATATAATATCGATCAATGTCAAAATTAATATATGTTCAGAAAAGGCCAAACTTTGGCATAAAATGCAATCGCACGGGACATAAAAGCCAAACAACTAGCAGTTAGTGACCCATGCATGGTGTACACCACTTAATCCGAAAGTGAACAAACCTTTGTCATAAATAAGAAGAAAAAACAGAAAAACTAAAGAATAAATAAGAACCTATGTCACATGGGTGCGGGATGCGGTTTGGTGCCGGTGCGAGATGCAGCAAGTTCCAAAAAAAAATTTTGTGCGGCGAGAGCATATATATATGTTATTTGTTATAAAAGTAGTTTTATTTGTCTATACTTTTTTTTTAATCAAGGTTACCTTGAATTGATATATCAATGAAAACACGGCCAAAATATTTTTTCAGAACGGTTAAAACTCATTTGAAACTGTGTCGTGCCGCACCAGCACCCGCACCGATGCGGGTGCGTGTGACTTAGATAAGAACGAAAAAATGTGAAAAGATCATGACATTTTGAAGAGAAAAAGACAAAATTACAATATCATATTGCTATTTAAAATGTTGCAGTTTACTTAATATTTAGTAGCTATTTTAAATTTTTAGCAATGTTCTTGTAAAAACTAGTTAAAAAAAACTTAAGTTTTTCATAAATTTTTCTGTTCTCTACATTTTTAATTTTTTTGAGTTTTCGATATTTTCTGAAGAAAAAAGCTTTCCAAGTAATATCCAGAAAAAACATTGCCCATATAACTCTTCAGAAAAATATTTAAATGACAAAAGAACAAACTTAAGCTCTCTCTCTCTCTCTCTCTGTCACACACACACACAAAATATCATATGAAAACTGAAAATTAGTCGTCCATTTTCAAGCCAAAAGGACAAATATTCCATGAAAGTAGATTCTATAAAAGGGCTTTCATCCTTTGGACAACAATTAAGATAGGAAATCGTGGCACTTGATGTTTTGATGACGGCAATTATACAAGTTAAATATCCAGGAGCATCTAACTGGCCAATTGTTCAATCTCTAATTTCTGATAAGGTGGACCCGAAAAAATGAGATCAGAAAAAATAAGAACGCTATTGATCCTGTCAAACAAAATCATGATGAAAAGGGAGAGGGCATAAAAAGAAAAAGGTAAATTGCCGTGATCAACATGAACAGCTCCAAGAAATAGCTGCGCCAGAGAGAAGCATCGGACTTGCCTATGAATAAGATGCTAGTAAAGATCCTTTGCAATCTACCACATTTCTTTAGAACCATCCATGTCACATGCAGACAATATAGGAAGGCATCGTATCACTGTTTCATATCCCTAAATAACTTGAAAAATGAGAAACTACAAGAAGAACCCTGTAGGAAAATGGCTTCCAAAGAAATACATCCGATGTGTACATTCTAGCGGAATAGAAGAAGGCGAGAAAGATGAGTAGCGAAATGATAGACAATGGTACTTAACAGGGAAAATACGCCACGTGCCAACTAAAGAATCGAGTCCTGAATTACAATAGCAAGAAAATGAGCTTCCGCGGTCACAATCGACAGTTACTTGTAGGAGAAACTGTGAACCCGAGCAAAAGAGAAAAAGGACAAAACGATGTCCTGCACGTAACGTCAAGGATAAAACGAGACCCTTCTAGTTTTTTTTTCCCTTGTCAGCGATCGCTAGCATGGTGATCGAGCTTTTTTTTTTTTTCCTTGTCAGCGATCATTAGCATGGTGATCACGAGCTCGAAGTCCTATCATTTCACTGAAAAGGAATAAGTAAGCCCCTCTATAGCTTGAGAGTGAGCTAATGATTCTCTTTTTTCGTGGCTCCAATTTCCAAAATACCCCTTCAAGTATATTTCGCATGAGACTTAACATGAGAAAACCTAAGCAACTGCATGTAGATGAGTGCATTTAACAGTACCCTCCGCCCTACCCACCAAACATCTTTGGTTTTCTGAAAAAAGCGTCGTGTTTTCAAATGCACAATTACAGGAAAGAATTGATGTCTTAGTGACCAATATAAGAAAAAAACTGTACAGAGGAAATAGAAAAAGCTCATATTTGAAGTGAAGACGAACCTGTGTTTCCTGCACACGTAAACAGTTGAGGTTGAAAATGGACAGGCAGACGCAATCTTTGCAACCACTAGAAATGCTTCAAGCGATTCAGTAGGATGACAACGGGAAGGAGCACGCATGTAAACAGTCGTGTAACTTCACATGAATGCTGACAAGCGTGCTCTCTCTCGTTGTCAATCAACGATCAGCTATAGCACAGAAAAGTGGCACAAACGATCGATACCTGCAGCAGAAGACCAGGAAAGATGAAACCAAAGGTATCGCGTGATACAAGTCGCAACGCGCAATATTACACGCGCGCGCGCGAGAGAGAGAGAAAGAGTTCCTCCCTCGGCCTGATTTGACCCACACCACCAACCGAGGGAGGGCCACCGTCACGAAGAGCCGGGACGATTTAGTACCTAAAAACAAAAGAAAACGTCGTTCCCAAGGAAAAAAATATCCGCGCCTCTTTGACACAAATCTTATGAGGACATAGGACGCATCCTTCCGCCATGCTAAAAGCATGAGGACTGAGGAACAAAACCATGAGCGCCACCTCAAACAACCATTGCAGAAGAAGAAGAGAACACAATCCGCACGCTAAAAGCATGAGGACGGAGGAACAAACCATTAGCGCCTCCTCAAAGAACCATTATTACGGAAGAAGAAGAGAAATACAATCTTGAAAGCAAGCCAATGTGGCAATATTTGCTTCCAAACTCATGGAGGGATGGAGGCGACGACAAACCAGAAACTGAGTCAATCTGCAAGATGAAAGAAATAAACGACAATGTAAAATATCTGAAGGAAGCAAGATAGTGGTCCGACAGGGGCTTCCCAAACCAATATCACGAGATCGCATATGCGTGAGCGTCTGTATGAGTGCGTATATGGTTGGAGAGAGAGATTCGGGACATAAAGAAGGCCTCAACCGAAATCAAAATGAGAGCTCACAAAAGGCCCTTCATTCCACGGGTATGCATAGCGAAGGAGTCGAGGGTGCGAGGGCTTGCTGCTGATGAATCGCCACAAGTTTGTAAGAGATTTATCGTTGGAACCCAAAGAGAGGTATCTTCTTGCATGCTAACCGAGAGGCAAGACAACCACAATGCAGTCCGGAAAGTGCTCGAAGATCCCCCAAGGAGTCGAGGTTCACTTACAAATTATTTTTTTTAAGTTAAAATTAGAGTAATTTGCATACGAAATGTATATGCGTAAGTACAACGCAACAGAACCGAAGAATTTGTGATTCACAATAAATTAATAAATACATAAAACGTAATCGAGAGAAATTGAAAAACAAATAGGATAAAGAAGAACAGGATATCGAACAAACATTATAAGCATCAGAAATATTTGCCGATTTTTGTACCAAAACAAACAACCTCATGGATCTTGCTTCACGAACTGCAAAGTTTGTGACTTAGGACATAAAATCACGGCAGACACCCGTCATTGAGCCTGGGCGTACCAGATCTAAAAAAACGGGAGAGATCTCGATGAGAAGAACGTTGATCTGGTACTGAATAATAGCAGATAAACAAAGGACCATACTTTTGGTGGGGGGAGGGGGGACGGCGCGCGGGTTGGAGGGGCGGGGGCCGGGGGAGAGAGAGAGATATGTCCAGTCTCTGGTCGAACTGAATCGATAATCGATACCTTCTCCTCAACAATCGGCGGACCAAACATGAACCGCGGACTCCTGATTTCTCGGCAAGCCTCCTGCCACGAGTCCGCGAAACAACGGAAAAGAGGAACAAAAAAAGAACGCTAAAAATCCTACGAAATCACACGATATGACGCTATTTCCGAAACTATAACATGATCAACAATCGGAGTAAAGAAACCAAAAACTCCAAAGAAACCATGCTTTTTCCCTGGAAACCCCGCCAGATCCAAGCACAGAACGGAAGAAATTCCTGAAAATCAAGACGGCAAACACATACTCGAATCCCGCCGACAAGGAGTCACGTTATCTGTGGGCCAAGGGCCAATAGAACGAAGCTAGATAAACAAGGCAAGTAATATCAGAGAAGGAAGTCCTTACCTCCAGCGGTAGAACATCGAAAAGACGGAAAATATGCTCCCCGTAAGTAGAAAGAGCTCCCGCATGAAGAAGAACAAGGGACGACGGCAACAGAAAAGACTAGAAGACTCGAAGAGCGCGGTGGGACTGGTGGGCTTATGCGCCACGCCGAAACGTTTATATAGCCAACATTTTTTCCTTTATTTATGATCGGCACCTATCATTTGTGTATATTTAAAAACCACTGTAACTTGTAAGGAAAAAAAGTCAGCTCGTGTGTAATATTTTATTTTTTAGTTAAATTTAGGGGATGTTGGGTAATTAAGTTGAAAAATATCAAACAATAATTTTCTGTTCCGATACCAAAGCTGAGGCGTTGTTATTCACACCTTCAAAAAAAAAATATTATTCACACCTTCAAAAAATATATATATATATATATATATATATACATATATATATATAATTTGATTAGTAACTTTTTATTAGTTGGCTATCACGAGTAACTCAACTCATTTAATGTAGGACATTTGATCCATCATTATGAAGAATTACTAGAAAAACAAAAAAAGAAGGATTGATATTTTCACCATAAAGCATTAGTTTATATTTTTTTTGTCATTATTTTTCTTTCAGTCATCTATGATTGATTTGACCACTCTCATAAATGATTTGGTGATTTTAAATCACAAGAATTACCACTTATAATGTTATATTAAAAATAAGTGGGTCAATATTAATAAGTGGCATATTGATTGAGTCATGTCATTTTCATAGCAAAATTCAGCTTCATATCATTGTACAAATGTTCTACTTAGGTTTTTTTCATATCATTAAACTTTTTTCAGTTGATTAATTCGCAAATGGAATGTTATATGTTGTGAAATGTAAAGGTATAAGGGTAAGCGTGAAGCTGGTCCCCTGCTTAACACCATTTCGTGGGTCCGCTGTATTGCGTGTTGGGAGGAAGGCGTAGGGTTTCGTTCCCACCTTTCTTGTGCCATTAACGTGGAATGGCTTCATTGCGGGAGGGTGAAATCAAATATTTCAAAATGGTGAGCCGATATTTTTTAATTTTTTTTTTTAAATCTTGTTGCTACATTCCCAAAAAACATTATCCTCAATAGAAATGACTTTTAAAATCCGAAATACTCTGTTGTTATAGAATTTTCCTTAAAGACAAAGAGACTATTTCGTCCCATAGTTGGAAAATATGATTAGAGTTATACTTAAATTCAATCTTTACTAAATTCCATCTAATGATATAACAAAGCTTCATCTTTATGTGTAGTTAAGTGGGAACTTTATCAAATTTCCATCAAATATTATGCTGGAGCTCAAATTCGAGAAATATTGTTTTCCATTTTTTCCCAAACCTAACTAAATTAATTCGTGAGGAAAGCCATAATATGTATATAACCGACCAATTAACATTCTTAGCCCTCTACATTCATGTTCGTTGTTGACGTGTGTGTACTCTCAAAAACTAAGTGAGGAGAAAAATGAAATAGGAAATATTATGACCTCATTCGTTACGACAAGCCTCAGCCTTCGGTTCACAAGACTGCAAACGGCCAAGTTCTTTAACAAATGCCATTTAAAAAACAAAAAAAAAAAACCCGAACCGCCTCTATGAATTAAGGCTAAAGGTAGCCGGCTTTTCGTGAAATTCTCTCTCTTCTTTGCGTGTCCAGGGGGAGGGAAAAAGGAAAGGCGCTTGAAGAGGACAAGATAAGCACGAAAAGACAGGATAAGAGAGAGGCAGAAAAGAAAAGGGGCATAAAAAGTACAGATTTTACGTTTTTGGGCACCGTGATTATGGTGAAGGGGTCACGGTGAACGAGGTGGTCCCCCCCTTCCTGATTGCGCGTACTAATCGCCCATCATGCCGCCTTCATTTAATTACTCCAAGTTGCTTCTACGGAAACGTTGAGGAAATATTCCATCAGCAAATATTTTAGTGATTTCGTCGGTGAAATTAAGCTAAAAATAAAACTTTTAATGATGTACTAAAGTTGCTGCTTATGTTCGAAATATTTTCTTTTGACCACTTAAATTCACCAATAAAAAGTAGTTTAATCTATGATTAATAAATATGGCATGACAAACCTCGTCTTATTATGTCAGTCTTGTATAAACTTCTTCTATTTAAATTTTCTATGTCTGTATCAGTGATCTTATCACTATAACATCGAATTGTTGTTTACGAAAAGCAAAATTAAGATGCCCGTTATTCGAATGACGAATATATTTACTGTCGGCAAACTGAAAATTTTAAACTGCTAAAGCCCCCTACCGATATTTAATCGGGCACTAGAATATTATTGTTCGCCATCGAGCCGTACCGAGGAGCTGGGTGAGTTCCCGTTCGCTGTACGGACGATATTATCCTGGGGAAGGACGGCATATTACGAAACGGCCATGGGGAAAGGAATGGACCAAAAATGGAGGGTGGTGGATTTCACGATGCCCGACTGGTTGGTCGACACGTGTCCGAAGGACGGACGAATGCGAACGGATTTGAGCGCGACAAGAACGCGGCCAGTTCTGATTGGGCAGAGGTGTGGGGTTCTCTCTTCCTCGGCCGGAGCAACGACTCGGGTTCGGGTTTACGGTTGTACTCGTGGACCCGTACCATATACGGATCCAAACCACCGCAGCTAGGTCGGGCGGCCCGGCCGCATGTACATTTTCGCATGATTGTGTCTGGATTTGATCGCCGGCAGATATTCGTAAAAACTTTTATGTATTCCTAAACTTGCTTTGTTATATGCTCAAGATTAAACGTTCTAGAAGGCACTTGTATTTATTATACATGGAGAATGAGGTAAATGTATCACAAATCCTTTATGCTGATCGGATGGCGGGCGCACAACGCAGTGCATCTCCTGTTTGTGTCGATAAAATTTAAAGGATTCTCTTTTCCAGCAAAATCCAGATCCTTGAGGGATTCATAATTGGAAGTGGTAATGGAAGAAGCACAAACTATCAATCTTATTGAATATCTTCAATACCAGGGGCTATCGACTCATGTCCGCTCTCTCGATGACCACTTTGACTGCTCACATCACAAAAAAGCAATTGAGCGGCGGAAAAAGAAAAATCCTGTTGGAGTATTTGCTGTTCTCTGTAGGTCATGAATGTTTAAGATTCTGGGAGTATTTGCTTTTCAAGTGTCTCATGTTTGGGAGGATATTTTTTTTCTTTTCTTTTTGTTGTGTATCTGGTTGGGCTGGTGGGGCGAGACAATTCTTATCCCCAGTTCAATTTCCGTGGGTGCTATATACACCTTTATGTATTATGGTGTACAGTAATACCAAGTTGACGATTTCCTATTACATCAGTAGACACTGCTGCCATGTTGACGATATCCTACAGGAAAGATTTTGCCTCTTTTTCAGGAGGTAGGTCGCAATCCTGTCTCTCTTTTGAAATGAGGAGTTATATCAATTGCTCTTTAGTGTTTGACTGTTCTAAGTTGCAGTGTCTATTTCAACCCTGCTATATTTCACAATTTCCTCTTAAAAGGACATGTTGTCACTGACTTTTGAATATATATAATTCACATATTTCAATCTTCAAATGAAAGACCAAAACATGGAGATGTTGGTACCCCATCGATTAAATCGCAGTCTTTTTCATTTTAACCAACTTTTTTGTTTTTCTGTTTATCAAGTTAATAGTAGTTTATAGCTTATGCCCTTATTTAACATTCTTTTATAAAAAGTGCAGTCCTTTAAAAACTTACAAAATGTTATCCTTTTTTAATTATTTGCAAAAAAGTCTCCTTTCAATTTTTCATTTTGCATGAAAAAAAAGCACTCGCATGAGCACGTGCGTTTGCGAATCCATGAGACAGTGGTGCTATCGAAATTTTAAAGGAAAATAGGGGCACATTTTGTTTTTTGGGAAGCCTCAGGATCCAATTACGCAGAAAAACAAAGTTTATTGGATATCTTTGAACAGCTGTTTCCTTGGAAAGTGCAGTGCAAATCTGTGTTCTCCAAGTCTTCAACTGATTGCCCGCTCTCTTCAGTCCTCAGTATTAAGCCAATCAGCATTAGAGAGGGAGAGAGTTTTACCGTATACCCACTTAAGTTCATTCTTAGAGAGAGAGAGAGCGAGTCAGAGTTACTCCATTACCCACTTAAGTTCCTCCTTGGAAAGAGAGAAAGAGAGTTACTTCATTACCCACTTAAGTAGTTAAGTTCCTCCTTGGAGAGAGAAAGTAACTTACTCCACCACCATTCAAGTCTGCACTCCATGTCAGGTAAAAAGAGGCTTCTTAGGTATTCTGCATCCCACTCTAGAGAGAGAGAGAGAGAGAGAGAGAGAGAGAGAGGAAGAAAGAGAGAGTCTATACCAACTTTATGTTTCTCAACAGTCTTCTTACTTCTTTAGAGATTCCTCTCTCTCTCTTATAATCTATCCTCTCTCATACATGGTAAAAATAGGCTTCTTAGAGGGAGAAAGAGTTGGTCTACACTCACTTTAAGTTCCTTTCTCATGCATAGTAAAACCAGGGTTAAACCGAGAAAGAGTCAACTGTACACTCACTTAAACTTCCCCTTTCATAAGGTAAAAATAAGTTCCATCCTTTTTTTCTTTTTCTTTTTGGAGAGAGAGATGAGAGAGAGAGTAATGAACCGTTTTTCCTGATATTGTGCTAGGGTTTTGACGTGGACCAGCACCCTTCTCTCATATGCCCATGACTGATTCATGGAACATCATGCATCCATGAGACATCTGCCTTCTACCATCACCCATCCCCGACCACGGCCTTGCATGTTGGGGCTCTGCCATCTCATGCATGCACACCTCATCAACATGCATGCAAAGTCAGTCAAACCATTTCTACCTGTTCATTTACTGCCGTCGGACTCGATGACTTGTTACAGAAGCCGCCCAGAGAGGCTCAGACTCTAATTAATTGTTGGATCCCGGTGCGACCCAAATCCAATTAAATGCCACCCCATCAGATGGTCCCTCCACAGCTCCACTCCCTCAAAAGATCGGAATCAGATCCAGATCCGGGCCCACTTAGATTTGGAAAGAAAGGCGGCTTCAACAAAATCAATAAGTATACCAAGTGTAATGGCTGTTCCGCGCGATTGAAAGTCGTTCTGCCTCTTGCTTTTTCAAGGCGACAAAGATTATCTCGACCACATCTGCTATTGCCCAAATACTATAATTGCTGCTTTGACAATTTCCTCAACCGTGATAAGGACGTGATCCGTTTTTCATATATGTATTCCTTGAACCTCTCTCTCTCTCTCTCTCTCTCTCTCTCTCTCTCTCTCTCTCTCTCTCTCTCTCTCTATATATATATATATATATATATATATATATATATATTAACGTAGTTGGATATCACCAAGAATGTCCGGTGGTTCGATTTCTACAGGCACTCTCTTAATGGTATAAGACCTAAGTGAGGAAATTAGGTTGTCTGTACCATCTCTTGCAGGCATCCTTTTTCATTCCGTTTGAGTTGTGTGCACACAAGTATGCACTAAAAGGGCAATGACTTATTTTTTATTTTTTTCTGTAAAGTATTTAAACATTTCAGACTTTTTCTTTTTTCATAATCCTTTTTTAATACTTTAGATAGTTTTTTTTTTATATTTTAATTAGAGTATTTTGATCATTACCACTGTGCACATAACTGGGTTCGCTCTCCATTTACTACTAAAAGGTGCTAATATTTTAATATCCTTTTAAGGAGCAACCAGCGCATCAACAACTATATGTCCACGAATTACTAATATATAAATATGTAATTTACGTGGGTTGGTGTGGACAATTGCACAACGCATAACACAAAATGGGCCCCACCACTTGCCAGGTGAAAGCAAGAGGGAGTGGGAGAGAGACAGTGAGTGAGTGACGGATCGTCTCAATATTACAAGACAAAAGTCAAAACTCACCCCTAATAAGAAGTTGGAAGGAGAACAATGAACGGGTCAGTGGATCCAGAAAGAAACAAAAACAACTTTCTCGTGAACGAAACCCAGAAACCATTAAAAAAAAAAGAAAGAAAGAAAGAAAGGAAAAAAAACTATATAGACAGCCTGAGCATAACAAACCAGCACCAAACCAAAATCATTACAAAACAAAAAATCAGCAACCAAGCGCTTGCATCAAAACATCCAAAAGACACGCAATAGGATAGCACACAATTGCTAGACCAAAAGCCTAGCAACCATAAGCAGTGGTAGAGTTATATACAGGCTTGGCTTACCTAAAATCAAATGATGAAGGTTAAGTTGCCAATATAGAAAATAAGTTGCGTTTATCTGAAATACGCCTCAAAGAAGACAAATGGGGTTGTTTGGAAAACTTAATTGTTTTTCTATTTCTCTCTCTTTCTCCTCTTTTGGGGAGTACTTCATGCTATGAAAAACTAACGTAACTTAATCTCTTTGGAATCAATGCTTAGACAATTCTCATCTAATTTGATATATGAGGGTACGATAGTTACTTGTGTCGAAGGCCGGAGCATTTAAACGGCCAGAAGATTTCAACTTCTCACTCTCTATCACACACACACATACAACATATATATATATATATATATATATATATATATATATATATATATATATATATATATATATATATATACATTAAGTGAGACAAAAATCAATTATTCTAAATTCTTGTAAAAAGTGATTTTAAACAAAATACGAACATTCTACTATGTAAATACTAATTCACCAAAGAACATGTTTTAATTCAATTGCCTTTTGAGAAAAACACTTAATCTTTTTACTAGAAGAAATTCGGTGTCATGAAAAGCCGTTCATTTTGTTTATTCTTGCAAGGACATAAAACTCAAGACATGACTGACTTATTGTATGATTTTCACTAAAACGCTATTAAGATAGTATCTATACGGTTGGATTATACAATTTAAAAATCAAATTTTAATAATTTGGTTTTTATCCGACATAGTGGTATGAAGTTTACCAATTACTCTCTCTCTCTCTCTTATATATATATAAAATAATTGATAGATCACACAGATCACTAGGTTAAGGATGGAAACCGGACCTTTTAAAATTGATTGTTAAAACAATTTTTTTTTGTACTCCAACACAATAATGAACTCCTCCTACTACATTAAAATTTCATTAGCAAGAAAATCAATACTTTCCATAAAACTAACTTGAATAACTACTTGTTTTATGTTAAATTAATGCTAAAAAAACAGTCGACAATGTTTATATTTTGTCTAAAATATATTTTTAACAACAATGTAAGAGTTGTAGTTTTTATCTCAGACTTGAGCAATCTTTAAGATGTATATATATATATATATATATATAGATATATATATATATATATATATATATATCATTTTTCTCCTTATTTTTTCTCGGTGATTTTAAAAAAATTAACGACAAAAATAATTCTTTATAGGTCATGTACGTAAAGATGTAATACTTACCCTATATATATAATGCAACCATTTTCCTTTGTTTGGTAGGTATTGGTCCACTAAGAGACAAGCTAGTTGGACCAATGGCAAATTTTAGCCATCAATTGGTTTGAAAGAAGAAACCAAAAACAGAAAGCAGGACGCGCCTGGTCTTTTGGTTCTGACACCTTACTTATCATAGCAAGGTCAAGATGAGGCAGTAGGGAGCAGTCCTGTCAGTCTCAGCCGGCCTTCACATCATTTTCACCGGGCCGTTATTAATTTGTTACATGAAAGATAATATTTCATCTTTTTTTTCTAATGAATAAATGCATAACCATTTTGCCCTTTTCAAATCCAAATAACACACGATACAACTTTTTTTTTTTTTTAATATAATTTTTTTTTTTCAATTGGCTAGGGTGGAGCCATGGCCCAAGTAGCCCTCCCCCTCTCTCCACCCTTGGATACGAGAACCGGCCTTCAATAAATCTTAAAAGACTTACAAAAAAAGTTGTTATGTGGTTGGTTGTCTTAATTTTTAGTTATTTTTGATGTTGAAATCTAAATTAATAGGAGGCAGTTTAGGATCGATCGAACCAAAGAGCTCAAGCTTACTGTGGAAATGGGTCAAATAGTTTAGTAGAATAACCATTTTAAGGGTTCTTTAGTAATAGAAACACTATGCTAATATCATATGAACCTGCGTCTAAAATGAGATTCATTCATAGGACATGGCAACAATTGTCTCATAAATATGTTCAATTTTCAAGGAACAGCAACAATGTGTTATTATTATCAATCAACTCCTTATATATATATATATGTAGAGAGAGAGAGAGAGCTGGGCTTTCAAATTAACATATTTAAGGTTTATTAAGTTTAATTCTGCCTCTGGCTACATACTATGGTAAATTAAGGTTTGCCTAAAGAGAAAGAGAGAGAACAAACAAAATGATAGTGCATGGAGCAAAAGGGATGACAGCAAGAATAGGCAAAAAGTTTCTTCTTTTCACTCTCTTGTTTTGTCTGGACCTGAGCCTCAGCTTGTTCGTCTGTAAGCAGCGTGAACATTGGAGAGTCGCACATATAGTAAAATGTAAATTCAGGAAGTGTCGAGGATGTCCATTTCAAATTAAATATCCATTTAGTTGAATTTGCTAAAGAAATATGAATGCAATTATACCCAGATACCTGCAGTTTCATACTTGAATCTAAATCTGAATTCCGTATCTCATAAAGATCCAACCCGATCGCATAGAGATGTCGGTTCTCTTGCTAGCCCGATGTACATTTGGTTTTTGAGAGTCTAAATCCATAGAATAGACTTGAACCAACTCAAATTAGGGTAAAGGCAACTCGAATCAAACCATTTACATTCTTTCTTCGCACAAACCGGTCTATTTCCAGCTCATCTTCATATGGAAATGAGCCTCTTCCTCGTGAGTTCTAAAACAAACCGTTAGGGAAGAAAACAAGACTCAATGGATTCTCACATCCTTTACTTGAAAAAGACCGAATTTTTTTGAACGTCGTGTCACACCCATCCTTCACGACCTTCCCAGAAAGATGTTTTTTCACGTGAAGCGGCTGTCCCACCCTTTGGGCATCAGACAAATGCCCGTTAAGCATTTACATAAAATACAGTTTCAAAATTTTAACAATGGTTAAAATATAAATTTTCAATAAAATAAATAAAATTTTATAAAATTTACATATAAATTAGAAAAATAAAACCTAAAGGGTGGCCAGGCCCTTACCGACCCCTGACTTAGTTTAGGTCTAATGACTTTGATTCCTTAGTTACTGGCTGCAGCTCTAGTTTGCAACTTTCAAGAGTTTGGACTATCCATAAATTTTAGTACTTTCTTCCTTCTTCCTTTGCCATGATCAGGGACGAAGCTAGAAATTTTTCATCAGAGGTGTCAAATTAAAATTTTTAAATTTTGACAACAGCCGAAATATCGTTTTTCAAAATTTACATGTATTTTTTTAAGGGGGTGCATTTCAAAAATTTTTATCTAGAACAAGTAAAATTTTTTAAAATTTACATGTAACTTTTCTTTTGGGAGGTGCGCAGGGCCCTTGCGGCCCCCCACCTTGGCTCCAGTCCTAACCATGATCATAGAGTTTTTGCAACTGCATGGTTAGAGATTTACTAGAACAGCTCAGTGGTTCATGTTTGCATGGGGTTGAGCACACTTCACCTTGGCAATCCATCATGTTGCCCATAATTAGCAAACTTGCCGATATGAGTAGCGAGTCACTTGAATTGGGTAGGATCATTTATTTATTGGGTCGCCAGTTAGGATCACCAAGTCAGCTAGAACCATCAACTAATTACATGCTCTTTTTTATTGTGTGCTGTTGAGTACTAAAGTTTGTTATTTTTCGAATTGTGCAACATCAAAAATTTTATTTTGTTCAAATGTTACATTACATGTTATTCAGTTTTAGTTGATGAAAATCAAACTTGAAGTCTCAGCAGATTTACTTTATTAATTTATTTATACATAAATATGCTATAAAAATTTAAGATCTAATTCTACTGACTGAGTTCTTGAGTCAACTCTTTGACCTAATGAACCAGTCTTAACCAATGCAATTTCAAGTCACTAGTTTGCCAACTATGATGTTGCGTCTCACCAAAACAAAATAAAAAATGACTTTTTTTTTTCGGGAAGGGGTCCAAGGGGGTGGAGAGATGTCATTTCTCTCAAATTTATTCAAGAAATTTCAAACACCCAAACACTAGACCAATTTCAGGCTTACTACCATCCTTTAGGTAGGTAGCTAAATTGGGTGGATAAAGGAGGTCATTAGGGAGGTAACTTAATCAGGTAGATAATGAGACATTTGGTAATAGGAATATTTTATAAATTTTGTGTTAAAGATTGAGATAGATTTATGGAACCTGAAACACAATGTTTTGGGCAGATTCATGGAATACTTACTCAATGTTTTTATTGTTAAATGCCCTCAAAATACACTAACTTGCTACATATATACCCTACTTGGATGGAGGGAAACGAAAAGAAACATCTTTCTGTATTTGGATGACTAATTAATAGAGAGAAAAAATGAAAGGAAAGCTAAGAAATGTGTTTGTGTGCAAAGAAAAGAAAAGAAGATGAAAGAAAATGAAATATGAGTTTTTAATGTAAAATCCAATCCTTTAAAAGGTGAATATTAGATTTGAGTATTTTTAAACAAGTACCCTCCAACCAATTTTTCTCCCTTCACTACTTCCGAAAATTACCCTCCATCTATTCCTCTCTCCTCTCCAACCGTTGCCATCGTCGTGCATGGGCATGCCGCACACCGTGAGAATAAGTAGAAGCAGTAGACACTGTCGACTTCTCCATTGCATCTACGCAATCCTCTCTCTCTCTCTCTCTCTCTCTCACGTACATATATACATGGCCCTCTCCGCTGTCTACACCAGAGATCCAGCAGACACTGTGGAATGTCACGTGATCTGGTGTTTACTTCAAGAAAAATTCTTGTGGTTTGTAGCTCCCGTGCATGTAAATTGTAAAAGCATGATATTTATAATTAAAGCAGCATAGTAACATTGATATAGTGTCTATAGTGGCGGCTCTTCTTTAAAAATGCGATAATATATTATATAAATCTGGTAAAAAAGAATGGTATTTTAATAATTGAGTGTAGGATAAAACTACAAATTGAAAGAAGGGAAAAAAAATTGATGATTGCTGGTTCAATTACAATTGTTTCCAGTTATTTATTGATTGCGGGGAGTGATAGATGCACAATAAGTTGTAGAGTGTTAAGAGTATTATTATAAAAAAACTTAAATTATCTCATTTTAATTCCTTTATATAGTCTAAACAAACATATATTTGACCATTCTATTCATTTCAATTCTTATTTATCCAGACAAGTTTT
This sequence comes from Nymphaea thermarum, assembly GCA_011799765.1. Taxonomy (NCBI): domain Eukaryota; kingdom Viridiplantae; phylum Streptophyta; class Magnoliopsida; order Nymphaeales; family Nymphaeaceae; genus Nymphaea; species Nymphaea thermarum. The sequence goes on along the minus strand of JAANDH010000008.1, from coordinate 207,322 downwards.
TATAATTATTCGTTTTCTTTTCTTTCATTTTTTACCTTTTACTTCCCTTTCAGTGTCATTTCCTTTTCTTTCCTTCCATCCATTCCTTTTATCTCTTTCCCTCCATCTAAACAAAAAGTAAGTAAATTTAAGTCAGCTACTTGATCAATATACAATATCATCATCTTCCTTCTTGTTTTCATGGATTAAGAAATTAGCTGATTGTGAATCCGAGCATCAATTTGACATAAAGAAGACCCAATTGAATTGAACCTAGTAGATGGTGAACCCAATTCGAACACAAGTTGTTTTACATCTCTACCATCTCATGAATATAATTTTCTTTTTTTTTTGTTTTTTTAAAATTTGAAAACCATTACTTTTTCTCAGTACGAAAATTTGGTGGTTTATAGATTAACATAAAAACTACGAGAGTTGTCCGCATCGTAACTTGAACCCCTCTTTTGGATCTATTAAGTTGTCCGTATAATGATGAGACCGCAAAAATAAGTAGAAGCAGACAAGTAATACCAAATGGCTTCCTGCTAGGCCAAAACAAAACAAAGAAGTTGGTAACTTGGTCTCCACTCAACATCTACTACTACAAAAAAAAAAAAAAAAATCAATACTTGGACCTTATATATAAAAGGTGCATGCATACCTACGAGTGGAAGTAGGAATTTTTTGAGCCGTTATATAATTTTTAAATTTTTTATAATGGTCAAACGATTTTTTTTAAAGACGTTATTAGGGTAAATTTTTCTAGAATTTGGGGAGCTACATGTTGGCTTGTACAGGCGGTTGCATGGACCAATGTAATTTGGTTTATCACATATTGATGCCTCTTAAATTTTTACTATACATTTTTTTAACGGTTTAAAATAAGGTCATCGTGCATTAGTTTGCTCAGAAAACAAAAGTTTTTAACTTCGCCACTGCTTATTATGTCTTAATTTAGCAATATATTGGCTCATGTGATCAATGAATGTGCTGCATCCACTAATGCCTTCACAATCACAACTAGCAAGTCAAGAGACAATCCAACAAACACTTTCTTATAGCGAAGCTGGATCTGCTGTTGAAATCTATAAACAATACGTGGATCCAGATCAACCATACTTGTTAGTAGGTGCAGAGCAGGAGCCAGAGGGCCCCATTGAGATTATGAAAAATAAAATTTGACTTTAGTTAACATTTTGAAAAATTTTAATTTTGTAAAAGTTTTGAAAAATGCATTTGGTTCCTATAAATAATTTTCAAAAATTACTTTGAAAAATTTTCTACTCTCTAAAAGAAAAAGATCCTATCTCCTCTCCACCCCTTATTATTAGATTGTTAGCGGTATATCTGGTCTCGAGAATGCCTTGCCTTTACCGACGCTTTGGGTCCCGATCAGGACAGCTCTTGTTGGGATTTCACAGCGTGGGTTCCTGATGTCTACCCAATATGAACTCCTGTTTTTTTCAAAGTTAGCTCTTTGGCATGACTTGGGAAAATTAAACTGCCGATTTTTGGACACCTAAATATACAATAGATTGATGATTTTTACTTCGACAACGACAAATAGCCTCCAGGTCCCCCAAGATCAATTCTTTGAGTTGGTGTCAATAATGGAGTTGGGAATTTTTCGTTGTAGGGGCTAAACTGTAAATTTGAAATTTTAAGAGAGGCTGAATATAATTTTCAAATTTATTATATAAGTTAAAATAATTTTTTTAAAAAAATTATAAGTAAAATTTTGATTTTTTTAGAATCCAAAGGGGGCCATGGCCCGGATGGTCGGGCTAGCTAAGTACCTTCATTTAGAGCCAGCTGCATTGTGGCAGGCACGAAAGTTTAGGGCAATTAAACTAATTATTGGTGAGAAAGTTAAATTTGTAAATTGGCTTCTGAAAAGTTTTAGGGTAGAAAATATGAGATAGCTAGACAAACTTAGTGCAAAATATTCAATGATATATATATATATATTATATAAAGAGATAGAGAGAACCGATAAAATGAGAATGTATAAAAATTTGAGGATAAGAAGTTCCCTAAATACAAAAACAAATCGTAAAAACAAAGAAGGAGAACCAAATATACAAGACAACAACACAATAAAACAAAATAAAAAGGGTGAAAAGAGAGAGAAAAAGAAAGAAAGATTGGTAGAATAGTCCCTTAAGTGTTAAACCCACAAGAAATTAAAATAAATATGTTGTTTGAAGTCCCAATATCTCTGGAATCTGAATCGGCTTAGGGTAGGTGATGTCGCCTCCTTTCCTTCAACTGCAAGGAAGACTGGCACAAAGGTCCATCGTCTTGTCTAGGGAACGGATATTGGGAGCAGCTGATTAATCTTGAACACACCTACCTCAGAGTCTGGATGTGTCACTTATGTCGCCGGACTCATTACATATTCCAGGCCTCTGTCTTCTCTACATCTGAAATCATCTTAGTAATTGATCTTTCATAATAACTGTTTTTTTTTAAAGAAGAAAAAATTGTTAATTTCAAGATAAAGACTAAAATACCCATCTCATTTTTAGCATTGATTTTCTTTGAGACATCCATCTTGAAAGTTAAAGGTCAATGGCCAAAATAATTTCTTAGGAGGTAGCTAACGGTATGGTAAAATTGAACGATCCATATAGCATCGACATTTTGTAGTAGAAAAATTCACATTTTTATTAAAAACAACCTGAGTAGCATATTTAATATCAAAATAATTTTTACAAATATACGAAGTTCTTTATATTCTATTTCAAATAGCTTTCGAATAAAAGTTTGAAGGGTCTAGTTTTTATCTCTGGCCTAATGGTTTAGGATCTCTCTCTCTCTCTCTCTATATATATATATATATATATATATATGAGGGGTTGGGGAGCTGAAATCCACCCACCATCTAGTTCTGTCTCATCATGGTTGGACGATGTATTCCATTAGGTGGATGCAATTAAATACACTACCTAATGGATCAGGTAGTTTTTCCATCCAAACCTAGGCAAATCAACAAAAAATATATATATATATATATATAAAAGTGAGAGTGATTTTAACTTTTTTCTTTTTCTATCACTGTCTCACTTTTTTCTCTTCTTCTTTTTACTTTTTACATTACACAATCATCTTTCCCACCACTAAGGATAGTCAAATCACATGTGGTCCTGCCCCATGTGACCAAGTAGTTTTCATTGCCATGGTCCAAAAGTGGAATCAGTGAACAACCACTCTGAAACCGAAACAGGGAACCACCTTCTCATATGAGATCCATCTTTATTTCAAATATTGGCTTAGGCCAAAGGTAGCCCATCATTTGGCTTGTGCATCTTAGCTGTTTAATTAAGATTACATTCAGATTTAATTAACTTCGCGGGCATGCAATGTTGCCCTAACTTAAATAACGTTTTTTAAATGCTCTTAAGTCCCAGACACTAACTGGGCCTTCTCCTTATTGCAGAGCCCCGGGTGAACCGTGGCTAACAACGATGGTGTTGGGACTTCGTATAATTCTATAACAAAACTCAAGCCACATAGCAGCGAGATTGAGATTTGATCCGGCGCTTTGAGCTTAACACTCTTTGCAACTTCTTCTTTCTATTCTCTCTCTTCTTGTATTACTAATCGTATTCCATTTATAGCATGGGCAAGAATCTATTTAGGAAACATTACATTATGTTATTATTCTACGTATCTGCCCCAATATTTCTTACTGTTCCATGAATATATCTCAATCCTTAAGGTAGGTATATAGAACAATAATAAGAAGGAGAAGGAAAAAAACATTAATGACATTATATATATATATATATATATATATATATATATATATATATATATATATTAAAAATGCAATCTATCAGTGCTTGAGTCCTCGGTGATAGATCTCATCAGGAACTATCATCAGCCCACTTTGATGGTCAAGGAAAAAAGTTGTGAACTGAACACTAAACAACTACAATGCCTCCATCTTCTTTTGCATTTTCTGTTTGTCCTAACATCTATGTGAACCAAAATCTATGACTAAGATCATGTCAGATGGAGTTAGTAATTAAGGGTCTGACATATCTACACCTCAAGTTCAACATATGTGTACATGTGAGAAGAGAATTGGCTAGGTTCATATATGTGGAAATTGTCAGTGTCGTGTGTGGAACACGCGAAGGAAATATATGTAATCCCACAACCGAAACATAATTTACATCCCTTTCTAGGGTTGGACCTCAGTCATCTATGATTCTGACAGTCTTCTTGCCAACGTTTTGAAAAGCTTTAGCAATTATTGGCTACACAATATGTGGTTGTGTGCATTAATGCAAGAAAAGGGAAAATCAAATTATAATAAAGATGAGAAACAATAATTTGCAAATAAATGAAAAGAGGGGCTTGCTTGGCCATTTTTATGAAAAATAAGCTTAAAATGAACAAGAAATATTTGTTTCTTTCAAACATGTATAAGAGGAAACACTTCAAAGCACATCAGCCAAGGAAGTACATTCAAAAGCAATTATACTTGGAGTATGATCCCCTGTAATACACCTCAAACGCATGAGATATTATGACACCTTAATTTGACTTATAAAAAGTTATATGTATTGGCGTGAATCATGCTTACTTGGAGGCATTTGTTTGCTTTGATAAAATTTAAAGATAGTATTCCTACATTGTGTGATGGATAGGTGAAAGAAAAACATGATGGCCATGTAAAGGAAAAAAACAAAAAGAAAAATGTGATGAACATTTCATCATCTACCATTAGTCTATACATTTTTTTCATCGTTTTTCTCTCAACCATCATTTTGGTTATATAGTTTACACATTTTTCTCTTTTCTTTTTTCTTCATTATCTTTTTGGTTTAAATTTGATGGTATATATATATATATATATATATATATATATATATATATATATATATATATATATATATATATATATATATATATATATATATATAACTGATCTTTGATCTCTTGAACTTAACTCCCTTATATCTTCAAGCTTTCGCCGAAATGAGAGGCCGGGTTCAGTGCCCGGTGGTTCACACGGAACCCGTGTATATTTTTAAAGGAGGAGCGTTTTCGACGTTTATCTGAAGAAGATATGTTTTCAGCTTCAACTTTTGTCCTCGATTCTTCCATTGTTTGCAATTGAGGGTATACAATCATTTCCAGCCTACAAGGCATAGGACTGGTCCCTTTGGATAAATGTTTATGAATATTTTGCCTGTTACCCCGAGTCAAATCAGACAGTAGTTAATTAATTTAACGAAAAGAAGAAATGGTCCAAGCTCCACGGAGTTCCGTTGGGAAATGTTTAATTCGTCCGGACCATGAGGACACTAAGACTGAGACAAAGATTGCCCGCTTGAAGTTTCCGGTAAACGGAACGTGTACCTTCCGTGGGACAACCCAACAAATGAGTTGTAACAAATAAGTTAAACCGAAGGACTAACAAACTGTACCAACTATAAACCCACAGTACAGTTAACACCTAAGAAAGGGAAAAGGACCCAGCAGGCCAACACCATCCAGGCTGATGCTGTCCTTCCATCTCAAAAATGAACAGCATCCAGGCCGCCACATGGATCAAACACCATGTACTGCATCAATGTTGTTGAATTTTGAGAAGTGGCCTAATAGAATTGGAGTCAAATTATTGTTTTAATAAAATTAAAAAACAAAAAATTGCAGTTTGGCAAGTTTTAAGAAGTTGATGGGAATCGACAAATTCGTGACTCATCTCATCGATGGTATATCATCAATTAGAAAAGAGAATAATAACAACAAATAGGCCCTTTGACATTCAAATAATTTTTTTTTTTGTTAAGACATAAAATGTTGAGGTGCGATGACACAACGATTCAAAAGAAAATGAGCTATGCAAATCAAAGACAACGAGGCAAACTTTTCATTAGATAATAAATTTCATTTATATAAAATTATTTCACATTTCTTAAATACACATCCAACAAAAATGCTCAAAAACTATAACATTGATGCCTAACAAAAACAAAACATCAATAAGACCAAAACATGACGCATCAGCACTACAATAGGGCCAAAATCTCTCCAGTAAAATGTGAGTTGAGCCATCTCATCAACCTACTGTCTCGGGTCCGCCAAAACCTAAAAAATAAAACAATATAATGGTAACACTCCAGATAAATCCTTAACCCTCTGAGGTACGGACTTGAATCTGGGATCTAACAATTACGAAAGCAAATCATTAATTTTCAAAGATAGTGAAAAATGTAGATAATGTTAACTTTTTATATAGGCCTTCCATAATTTCACACCCAAGGGGTCATTTCTTTGTTTTGTCCATTCATTAATAACTTGACTATTTTTAGATAATAGTAGATAGAAATAAGAACTTATACTCACGTGTAACCCTTCTCAATGTTGGAATCAACAAAAGCATCATTGACGATTGTGATGCCGTATATACATTTTTTAGTTTCGGGGCGTTTGATACCCACAAGTATAAAAATTCGAGGTGATTTGAAATTATTGGGAATGTCAAGTCGATGATTTAATGTTAGAGCAAAAAAAAAACATCCAACTTCAAATATGAGATTTTGACCATAAACCAAGAATCTCAAATTTTTTTTTTTCACATAATAGTAAAATCTGGTATTAGTTTGTACAATGAATCTCACATGAAAGGAATCTTAAATCAACCTAAGATAATGAGATTTGAGACTAGCAAATACACCTTTGGGTAATGTTCGAATATATGGTATTAGAATATCAGACATTATAATTCATGACATTTAATAGCGGGTCGGGTAGCTTTTAGGTAGAACAAAAGTTCCAGGTTCCATATACCGCATCTTGTGTGATGACTTAAAGAAATGTTATTCCATGCATTTTAGTTCTACGTTTATTTGTACATGAAACTAAAATTTCATATGTTTATAACACCTGTTGAGATATATATATATATATATATATATACACATTTTGTTTTGCCTTTATGTAAGGGTGTAGAAAGATTTAACATACTTCTTTTGTTACGGTGTAAGGATAATAAGTTTTCCCAACATGGGCGTACGTTGATACGTGATCATTGTCTAACATTAATGATCTATGACATCGAAGCCACTAGCGAGAACAAGATTAATCTTAGAATTTCAAAAGTGTAACAAATAAGAGATGATTAAGTCCTAATTTACTGATTTGTACATACGGCCTTTTGCTTGAAAATCTTTACACATTGATAAACTGATCTCCAAAATCAAAGTTTGGTATAGTTGAAAGTGGTATCAGTATTCACTTTTTTATCTTATTTTCAATAATTTGATATCCCATGGCAATAATTTGTTGCATGACAAATTTACTAACGAACTGATGAAAAACTTTGCTATTATTTCTAGTTTTCAACTACCATGGTTGGTGGCTTGTGCTTCGGTTTCTGAATCAGCAGAGAGCCAGAGCCAGTGAGAAGCACAAGGGCAAATGCGAAGATAAACTAGTTCTCAAATCAAGCAGTTCAAAATCACAAATAGTGCAAGAAGCACATGCATAGAGGAAAGAGAAACAGATACTCGAATGAGGTGGTTTTAGCCACTTTTTGCGTTTTGCTAGTATAGGCCTTGCTAGTCAATGGGACAGACTGACGATAGTCATTAAGCAACTTGATGGAATTCGATTAGAATTTAGAAATCAGAGAAAAGGCAGAGATGGGCAAAATGCCGTGGATGAATGGAGGGAAAAACCTCACAAACCCAAACCCGGACCAAGGATTGGGGAGTAAGGCTAGGCACCTGGCCGGGCTGCCGGAGGGTACCTGGTATCCGGCCAGACTCCAGCCTGGGCCAGGAAAAAAGGGCACAGGGCCGGCTTGATAATTTATTGGGTTGGCCTGGTTGGGTTCGATAAGTCTGGGTGCATTCGATATTTTTTTAAATATTTATTTTAATATTATTTTATAATAAATAAATAAATAAATATATATATATATATATATATATTAATTTAATTGCCTATATTAATAAATATAGGCTTGCGGAGGCAAGGGAGAAGAATGCCTGTCATTGTCTTTCTTGTATGACAAAGCAGGAGGGAAATACAAAAGAACAAGTTTCCCTGCAGTTGCAGCTAATTTCTTTACTTACTTTTTAACTGCAACTACCATTCGAAGGGTGAAGGTGAAGCTCTGCGCCATTCGAAGGAGGGTTTCATCACGGCGAGGAACGCCATTTTCCCAGCGGCCATGGAAGGAACGGAAGACCTTTTGGGTGAGGGTGGAGCAGCTTTAGTTGGGGAGAATCCACCGAAAGCCCAAACGGCTATGGAATCGGTGATTGTAGATGGGCAAGGGGTCTTGGGGCCATATGAGCAAGAGATGATAAAGATGGAGCCTGAGAAAGACCTGGCCTGTTTGGCTTGACGCAGACCAGTGAATGAGGGACCCCCAAGCTCAAGCGCAGGAGCTGGACCATCATGGGCCCAAATAGTTGATGGCTTAGATGAACTGATGATGCAAGGGATCCCTGAGGCGGAAATCCAGAATGTTGATGAGCACCCTTGTGTGCATTTTTCTCAAGAGGTGATGCAGCGAATGAGTGCTCCCTACCGTTATGCAGCGGTGGCCAGACTCTTAGGGGGTTCTTCCCTGGCCGGTATGGACTATAGCTATGCCTTCAAGGTCCTACAGAAACAGTTGACAATTATTAGGAGGCCTACGTTCTCCGTCATAGGGAACGGTCGCTTCCTAATAAGGGTGGACAGCGAAGAACTCTATGCTGGCCAAAAGGACATGGAAAGTGGGGGCTCGAACATTGTTTGCTAGCCGATGTGTCCCAGGATAGGAGATGAAAATCACTGAGGAGCAAACATTCTTACTTTGGATTTGCCTGCCAGGTTTCCCGGTTCTGGAATGAATACTTGCATCAGACCATGGCCAAAAGCATCAATCAAGTTTTTATGGTGTCGGGTTAGTGGACAACGAAGATGGAGAAGTTAGGTTTTGCGAAGATTCAACTTGAAGTCCCCTGTGAAGTTCCACCCACGGCCATCGATCAAATTGGACTTGGGGGAAGGGCGAGTCATGAAGCAAGAAGTTGTTTACCAATCTCAGATCATCTACTGTGTAAGATCCGGTACCTTTATGCACCTTGTTGCTAAGTGTAGATAGAAGGTGGAAGATACTGATAGTGCCTGCCCTGTGCAGTCTTCGTGGGACAAAGTAACTGTAAGGGTGAAAAGAATAGTTCTTACCAAAGGTGGATGGGGGGACAACATCCCGTCACAAGCCTATAAAATAATTCATGCCATGGGCAGTGGGCATAAGGAGCCGGTGGCGATCTCTCCCCAAGCCTCTAGCCAAATCAAAGGAATTGCTCAGCGCAGGGTGCTACAGAGCGACGAAACTGTGGTTGAACTAGGCAAGAAGAAACCTCCGCAAAAGAATCTTGTAGCTCAAGATTGGAAGTCCTACCCCCCTCTCGGTTCCCAACCATGGCACCTCAGGTACTAACCCGATACCTCCGGCTACTAATCCTTTTCATAAGATCAGTGTTGCCAATGACAAGGAATGGATGCATGATGTAGATTTTCCTCTTGGCTTTTCATTTCTAACAGGGGTTGAGAGGAACAAAGGAGTGCTCGTAGGGGTGGAAAGTACTAACCAATATCCAAATAGCTAGAACCAGGCTAGGAGGGGGTGAGGGCAGCCACCTAACAAACCATAGAACCCCTGGTAATGAAAGGCGGAAGTCAACAAAAACTAGGGGTGGAAAAAGCCCATCAGTGGAGGAGCATGATGGCTGGACACTGGTTTACCAGAAGAAAAGAAAGATAAAGGTAGGAAATGGAGATGAGACTCCAAATTGGGGGAAGGAGAAAGGGAACAAAGGACTGGTGAATGTGGAAGCAGAGGGTCCCCAAGAGGGGACAAGTTTGCAATGAAAATTGTGGTATGGAATGTGCGGGGGGCTGCAAGGGCAGCGGCTCAGAGAGACATCATCTCCCTGCTCAATGATGTGAAGCCTCACATTGTTTTTCTCCTTGATACCCTCGTTAAGGAGTCGATCATTGAAAGTATTGCTTTGCACACAGGTTTTGAGGGTGATGCCTCTAACCAACAACAAGCTGAGGGGATAGCCAAGATCGCCTGTTTTTAGAATTTGGGTAGGCTATCTGCATTTCAGTGCCAAGCCTCTCGGTGGTGGATTGGTTTATCCTTTAAAATGGGGGATTACAATAGATCGGTGGAAGTATTTGTAGTATATCTTCCCAACAATCCTACACTCAGAAGTAATTGTTGTTGTCTCCTAAAGGAAGAAATAAACAAGAACTTGTGTCTTGTTATCGTGATGGGTAATGCGCTGAGATCCTAGGGCGACAAAACTAGTAGGGCTTCGAATCCTCAATCCTGTAGACACTTCAATAAATTCATCTGTGATAGTAATTTGTGAGAGATAAAACGCCTGCCGAATGCCTTCACATGGCCTAATCGAAGGCAAGGAGATGAGTGCATTCTTTGTAAAATTGATTGGTGCTTCATCAACCACTGCAACACCAATGACCTTCCGGTGGCATGTTTCCTTGAACATAGAACTCACCCATCCTCGGATCACAAGGCTATGGTTCTGGAGCTGAGAGATCGAAGATTTCAAAAGAGGGAAAAAAAGATTCAAATTCTTTAAGCCATGGCTCATCAATAATAAGGGGAGAGGGATTATCAATGAAGCTTGGGCAACAGACCATTATGGATGCCCCATGCTGAGAGTTTTGGGCAAGTTGACAATAGTCAAGAAGAGGCTCGGTAGATGGAACAAAGAGGAGTTTGGCAGAATAGATGAGACGGTGAAGTCTTTGCATATCAAACTCGAGTAGGCCCAACTAGCTATTGATCAAGGCAATCTGTCTACCATAATGGAGCAATCAGTCATCCATCAAGAGCAAAACTGTCTCATACTTCTAGAAGAAATTATGTGGACAAATAAGTCTAATGTGCGATGGCTCAAAGAAGGGGATAGAAACACACAATATTTCTAGGCAAGTGTCAACAACCGTATTAAAAAAAGTAAGATTGAAATTATGGAAATCAATGGACACAAGTATGAAACCATGGAGGAGATTATAGAGGCAGCGAGTTCTTTTTTTGATACTTTCATGAACAAAGATGGTGTGATTGGGATATTATGGAGGGTATTGCAGATGGTGAGATGGTTTCAGATGAGGAGAATGCTACCCTTCTTGCTCCAGTCACAACTGAAGAAGTCAAACAGGCAGTCTTTGGCCTAGATGAGAATAGCACTGCAGGTCCTGATGGCTTTGCGAATGATTTTTATTGAATCATCTGGCCTACCATCCATGTCACGGGCCGACTCCTTCAGCCCGTGCGGCGCGGCCAAACTCTCGCCAGTAGGCCGCAAGCCTTCACCTGTCCAAACGGACGCAAATCGCTCAGGCACTTAGACACTTAGACATACACAAAACACATGAGTGTAGGAAAGAACTTCGCAATATATTCACTTAAAAAGTTAAGTACATCACGAAGTGAACGCAAGTAAGTCTTTACAACTTTACTTACAAAGGTTGGCCGAAGCCACTTACAAAGTTCCCAAGCCGACCAACCAAAGCTAAGAACCCCAATCTACACACTTGCAAAGGACCTTGGGAGGGTGCTCCTACACAGATGAACACTCAAGCTTACACCAAGGCCCAAACATAAACAAAGAAAACTAACTAAAACAAAAACAAAGACTGTACAACCCTGACACAGGAGAACAATCCAGTACCACATCCACCAAGCTATTAGTAATTTTTCCCAATGCGGGAAGATAGCCAAAAGCACTAATCGTACCAACTTACTGCTCATTCCCATGTTTCATTGGGCCTATCGAATTGAGGATTTCCACCCTATTGTTCTATGTAACTGTCTTTATAAAATCATCTCCAAAGTAATGGTTAATCATATGCAAAGTACCTTGAACCACATTACTAGCCTCAACCGATGAGCTTTTCTTAAAGGGAGATAATTCATGATCAGGTGCTCTTGGCAAATGATTTGATTGATTTTCTTTACAAATGAAAGAGTGAAGCGATCATGCTCAAGATGGACCTCTCCAAAGCCTATGACTGAGTATCATGGAAATTCTTCAAAAATAACATGCTAATGCTTGGCTTTTACCCAGCATGGGTGAGTCGTATCATGACATGTGTGTCAATGGTGGCCTTCTCAATCTTACTTAATAGGAAAGAAGGTAGAATCTTTGAGTGCAGGAAGGGTCTTCGATAGGGAGATCCTCTCTCCCCCTACCTATTCATATTAGTCATGGAGTTGGTTAGCTGTGGTTTCAAAATCGCATAAATAGGGGAATCATCAAGCTCCCAAAATGCCTTATTTTTTGCCTAGCATACACTTTTTTTTTTTGGCAGATGACATCTTGCTTTTGTGCAGAGCTACTCGCAGATCCTTATCCAGAGAGTGCCTCCTTCCTTGGCCAGCTGGAGAGATGCGCAAGCCTAAAAATCAATGAGAGGAAATTATCCATCTTCATCTACTCCAGTAAAGCCAACATGCTGTCCTCTATCTTAGAATGAAAAATTGATGAGCTTCCTTTGAAGTATCTTGGTCTACCTCTATTTGTAGGCCAAATGAAGGAAGATCATTGTACTAATCTTATTGGTAGACTTGAAAGGAAAATGGTGGCATGGCAAACTAACCTTCTATCCTTTGCAGGGTGTTTGAGCCTAGTCAAATATAACCTTGCGACTTTGGGTGTCTACTGGATGCAAGAGTTTAGAATTCCAAAAACAACTCTGATCGTTTTAGCAAGAAAAATGGTGCACTTTTTTTGGGGTCATAATATCTCTACCAGGTCCATCCAACTGGTTGCATGAAAAGATTTGTGTAACCCTATGGAGGAGGGTAGTGTTGGACTCCGGGCCTTGTGAAGTGGAACACTACACTTTTGGCAACTAGATGCTACAGAATTCTAGTGGGCCACTCCTTATTAGCTTCGTAGCTTCGAATGCAGCATCTCAAAAATATTAGGAGCTTTTGGTTGACTAAGAAGCCATGGAAAGGCTCAAGGGCATGGTTCAGCCTTGGTTGGGGATGGATGCTGATACAAATCTGGCAATGAAAAAGCAATCGGATTTTGGGTGGATGATTGGAGTCATGGTATCCTTATACAAAGATTTCAAGGAGAACTCTACGAGCAGGTTAGGCATGATCATCACCTCTCTCTAATAGAAGCCCTTAACCACTATAGAAATGAAGAGGAATCCTTCTCCTTCTTGCTGAATGATATCAGGAGTACCCATCTCTCGGACGGGGAAGATAGACTTGTGTTTAAACTAAATGCTAACCAGGAAATCACTAGCTCACTTGTTTGGAACATGGTGAGAAGCAAAGGTAATAAGAAGACTTGGAAGAAGCTGGTTTGAGATGCGAACGCCCCGACGCATGCCAATTGGTTTGTTTACCTAGCTTCCAAACACCAGCTCCTGGCTACTGACCGCTTGAAGCATCTAGGTTTGCCATTAGTTAATAGATGCTTCATTTGTAAATCTGAGGAAGAAAGCAATCACTGTCTTAATTTCCTACCAAGTGGCAAGAAATGTGTGGAGCTGTATAGTGAACAAGTTCAACCGAAAGAGATTTCCTTGGAGGAACATTAATGAGGAGCTCAAATATTATACCAGGTTAACTTTCCACAAAGATAGATAAGTAAATATTGACGTGTAAATTCTACATTGTAGTATGCAACTTTGGTGGACACACAAGCAAGCTGCCCATGATAAATGGCAGCACCCATCCATTGTTAGCATTACGAATCAGATTTGGAAGGTAGGACGAATGGTGGTTGGGGTGATCTTTTGCCATGAGAAAGACTAGCAACTGATTCAAATCTAGTGGTTCACTGCTCTTTCCTATAGTATGAGAGGAGAAACACATAAGGACGATCATACTTTTCAAGTTGTACACATAAGATTTAACTTAAGGTTAATGGTGGCTGCAGTATGGTGGGACAGAGATGCTGGAGCTTACAAATCAGAAAGTAGAGTGGCTCACATTGGGGGGGATGCTGCTGAAATGCACCTGCTTGAGCATTGGCCAAGTAAGATGCCAAACAGTTCAAGAGCGTTCGCAAAGATCATATCCTCTAATAACTGTTGGAAACATAGATTACAGGACATGATTGAAGGGCGCAGAACCATTCCAGCTAGATGAGTCTTATTCAAAAAGTGTTTTGAAAGAACTTGTGTAGATGATCACCTCCCATCAGTGGATGCAAGTCAGCAACTCTTGATTTATGGTCTGCAAGATGGACGCGATGACGACAGTTAAATATTGCCTATTTGTTAGCCTAATACTAGATTGGTAAAAAGGTTTCTTTTGGCTTAATTCTATGTTTTTTGGCTCATATTGTCTCTTTTTTGCTTTCTGAGTGGTGATGGTTTTGCTCCTTGTGTTTACCTACTGACTGTTACTTCTTGTAAATTACATTTTTGGCAATAAAGGTGGAGAGCCTACCACCTTACAATCTATTATTGGAAGTTTTTCGCGGTGGTCTGCGAGAGGCAATGAAGAGGGCAGGGACAAGATCATGTGCAGCAAGAGGCATAACAACAACATGTTTGCATCCCCAAAATTCCTTTTGGTTTTTAGAGTGCTCCAGAAAATGAGTTTTTATTTTGAAAATGAGAGAGAAAGGAACTCGTCTGTCGGTACAATGATTGACCATTCCAGGCACCTTTACAAGGGGTAATCAATCCAACGGCTATGCTTATTTTTGATGTATTTTGTTTTGGTTTAAACATCTTTTTCATTCTATATGTGGTGTAGTGTTTGAAAAAATTTTGAAGATTTGATGTTTCAAATTTTTGAGAAAGTTTTGAAGAATCTTTTGAGAAGGTAAAACATTTTGATTTGAGAAATTTTTATAAATATTTTGAAAACTTTGAAGATCACTTTAGTATTCTCTTAAGATTTTAAGTAGGTTTGAGATTTTACTCTAATTCGTTACTATCTAGTTAAAACTTCATCTCATCTTGCTTAAGTTCTTTGAAGAGGTACTTATGATCATAAGTGATATTAAGTAAGTGTGAATGCATGAATGCATTGATCTTATATAATTAGAAGAAAATAATTCATTCTTAGTATAACATATATCTAAGATTTTTGTTTTTATAATTATCATAAATATTTTAATAAAGAAAGAAAAGTTTTGAAAATGGAGTAGGGTTGTAAACCATCAAACATGATTCCAATATTGGGTAATTACTTGAATTTTGGTCTTGATGAAGTCGACAAATAAAAGGATTTGAGAGAAAAATGTCTAAAAGAATGGAAAAGATGAATACTCCCAAATAAAGAAAGAGAGAGAGAGAAAGAGATTTCAAAGATCACCAAATGAAAGAATTTAAAAGAGGGGGAGATACATATCTTTATATTTTTTATATGCCTATAAGTGTATGTATGTATGTGAAAACTCTTGAAAACGAAATCTTAATTGACATAGAGAGGAAAAAGAAGTTCTTAAAAGAAAGAGAGATTTAGAAAAAAGATATACATATATGTGTACATACATATACACGTATATGAAAAAAAAGGATATTGTTTTTGAAGAAAAAGAGAGAAATAGATAAATATATATATATGTATATATATGTATATATATATATATATAATTTATGGGGGAAGACATTTGACTTAGAAAGGAAAATAAAATATTCTAGATTGAGAAAATAAAACATATATATATATATATATATATATATATATATATATATATATATATATATATATATATATATATATATATATATATATATATATATATATANAGGGAAACGGGAGAGGGAGAGGGAGACGGAGCAGAGAGGGAGAGGGAGCAGAGGGAAACGGGAGGGAGAGGGAAACAGGAGGGAGAGGGAGAGGGAAAGGGGAGAGGGAGACAGAGCAGGGAGGGAGAGGGAGGGAGAGGGAAACGGGAGAGGGAGAGGGAGGGAAAGGGAAACGGGAGAGGAAGCGAGTAGAGGGAAACGGGAGGGAAAGGGAAACGGGAGAGGGAGACAGAAGGGAGAGGGAGCAGAAGGAGACAGAAGGGAGAGGGAGCATAGGGGAGACAGGAGGGAGCAGAAGGAGACGGAAGGGAGAGGGAGCAGAAGGAGACGGAAGGGAGAGGGAGCAGAGGGAGAGGGAGACAGGAGGGAGTCGGGAGGGAGACGGCCGTCGGGGCGTCGGGGGGGAGAGCGCAGAGAGAGCACCGCCCGAGGGCAGGAGTCGGGCCGGGCCGGGCCGCTGCTGGGCCGCCCTTCTTGCCCGGGCCCGGCCCGGTTTTATAATCGGGCCTGGCTGTCGGGCCCAGGCCGGGATTTTCCCGGCCCAAACCCGGCCCGTACCGGGCCGGCCCGACGGCGGCCCGACGCCCAGCCTTAATTATGCATGAACAATATCTCAAAACAAAACAACATTTAAGCAAAAGAGAAAACATATTTCAATCATAAAATGAAATATCACCTCATCTTCTCATGCTTCCAGTGCACTCAAAAATAACTTCTTGACTCCAAAAGAAAGATTTGAGAGCAATCTCATATGGCCATGGGGAGATGAAAAAGAAAGAAAATAAAGAGAAAAAATTGAATGAGATATTGGTCACATATCTCTAATGATAATGATTTAGAAGAAGAATTCTTTCTTCAAAAGATCTTAGTGCGGTCGCTGGTGACTAGGGATACTGCTGGAAAGCAGCACCTCTCGTCCGCTGGTCTAACTGAGATGCCAAGGAAAGACAACAATAGGGTCGACAAGTTCCACCTGGGCGCCTGACTGCTTCCTATCTATCACAGCCTGTGGATAGCAACAACTACCAGGGGTTACAATCCCCCCACAGAGCTTGGATTTGGACATGCTAGGGCTTGCTGGAAAGGGTGGAGAAGTCAGGAATGCAATGGAACCAATAAGAGAGTGAAAGAGTGGTTGCCAGAGGCTGTGTAACAGAGACTATTCCTGCAGTTGTTGCAGGTTCATAGGTTGGGTCTGCCGAGAGACAAAGCCTCATTTGCAGATCTCCAAATTTTTACTCCCTACTCAATCTTCACGTGCTATGGCTCGTTGGAGCCGTGAGAGAGTTAGAAAGATGAAAGGCCACTCTTGCAATTATCCGATGTCGAGATCCGAATATATGACTTTATGAATAAAGTTGTATTCTACGGTAGTAGGGACAACAATCACAGAAACAGCAGCTGGAAAACCTGCTACTTCCGTTGACTTCAGTTACTTCTCTGGTCGAGCTCTAGTTCGAACAGTAACATTTCGACAATGCAGTCTGTGCAATTTCACAGTGATTGGTAACCCAAGGTGGCAGCGCCACCCTATTGAACAACAGTTGTTTCCTCCCTCATGTGAACAGGGGAGGGTTACTATAGGAGTTAGACTGGTGGCGAGAGCTCTGTTGATTTCGGCTGGCAGAAGTCACGGCACCGGTGGAGCTTGAGCTCATCGGAACCTCAGAAGGCAGAGTATCCGGTCTGAGCTCTGAGATGGCTAAAGAATACCGAGCAATCAACGGCAGACGCTTGATCAGATCTGCCGGAAGTCACTTGCCTGAGAAATATGGAGCTACTTCTCACTGAAGAACGATGTCCATTCATGCTCAAATCGACCAAGGATTGCTAAGAGATTTGTAAATTCTACCAGGCGATCGAAAGTTGTCCCATTTCTTCGTCGATTGAAGGTTTAAATAGAAGAGGAAAGACATGCTCGAGTGCTGTTGCCCATTGGAGAAAAGGAGATCGCCCAACCGAATGATGGTGTTGCAGCTCGCCAGAATCCACGCCCTCCGTTGGGAATCCACACCGCCACTTGCAGGTCGCCCCTACTGCTATACACCTACCCAGCCTGCTCACTTGCAGGTCGCCGGTCATCCGTTGGGAACCCACACAGTGCATGCTGGTCGCCTGCCACCTGGTTGCTTCCTGTTTACGTGATGCCATCTGCTCCCACGCCCTACTGCTTCTTTGGAACTCCATCCACTGTAGCAATGGTCGGCCGCTGGTGCAGAGGAGACCATCCCCGATGAAAACCAGCTCTGCTGCCTACAGGTTGCTTAGTGTTGCTTGCCGGAATCTGCTGCAGTAGCCAGAAGCAGCGGCGACGGTGGAAGCTACTGTCTGCCATCGCGTGGGAGTCGAATGGTCGGCCCGGTTCGGTCGGCCGTTCCTTGCAGTTGTCTCAGCCGTCCCGCCTGGGTCACACAATGAACCGGGGTGATACAGATTAATAAGTTGGCTCTGGGTTTTAAATCAAACGAATTAACAAATATCCAATCGAAAAGAAATACGAGTCCAAGGTTCTGGATTTAAATGTCGTGTATAAGGTTGAGTTTCGAATTTGTATTTGGGTAAAAAGACATGGGTTTAAAGATTTATTTTGGATCAAACGAATGCTAACTTGTTTTGGGTCCAGGTTTTAAATCGAAATAATAAAATACAATCTTTTTTTTTTTGAGAAAAATTTGGGGAACTGATAAATGTGTAAAAATACAAGCCTCATTTTTTGAAGGAAAATGTGTAGAAGCTTATTCTTTGAATTTTAATGTTTGAAGTTGTTTGGCTTAAATTTTGTTCGCGTAAGTGTGAGCTATGCAGTTCGTTGATGGACCTTTTTGGATTATATGTTTATTTGGCAGTAAAAGCAGGTCATGAATTTAGCATTTTTGGGTAGTTAGTTTTTGAAAAGCTTGCAGACTAAGGGCGTTTCAATTATTCAATAATTAATTCTCATTGAATAAACAATAGACATTGCATGCATGCTCTATAGGTGAGTCATTAATTAAAATCTGAAACGATTTAGATTTTAGGGACACTTGTATATGATTTTGTAGATGAGGCTTGTCCCATAATAAGACACGAAAATATTGGCAACATGAAAATCAGATCCAATATTGTCTCTGAAGATAACGCCAACGTCAGTGCTGCAGATAACGCCCATGCCACTGAAGGAAAGATCCACGATGCTGAAATCAATCTCAGTTTGGCAACTACTCCTGAAAATGAGGAAACCCATGATTATATAAATCAAGTGAATCCCAAGAACTGTGGAACTGATGTGTAAATTGAGTATAAAATGAAATCTCTTGGCTTGGGAAAATAACAAGCAAGAGAACAAATTCCACCGTGGACGTAGACTAAAAAGTTGAACCATGTTAAATCTTATTCTTGCCTGCTTGCTTTTAGCGTGTGTTTTTGCATCCCATATCCCAGATTCAAGAAAATATGGCTCAAAAGAACCCATATGGGAAGATTAATCTGGCCTGGAAAATATTATGTATTTCTATACAATGAAATTCCTATTCCAGAACTACCAAGTTGTTTTGGATACACGAGAAATTGAGTATTGTGTATGTGCTCTCTCTCTCTCTCTCTCTCTCTCTCTCTCTCTCTCTCTCTCTATATATATATATATATATATATATATATATATATATATATATGTGTGTGTGTGTGTGTGTGTGTGTGTGTGTGTGTGTGTGTGTGTGTGTAAGATCCACCAAAGCCTTGATTATTATGTGTCATTATAGGAAACCTGAATGGTGTGCCCATCCCCATAGGGGACACGCCAAATATCTATATAGTTCATGGTTTGGCATCAGGCTGCTTGTGTGAGACGTCTGGATGGACGGACGGCTAGCGGATTTACACATACACATATACATATACATATATATATACACACAGAGGTGGTACAGAGGTAATAGACATATATAGATGCATACATGTATTTCTATGTGTGCATGGATTGGTTTCTACTAATATCACCTAATACTATGAAGAATTTAATATTTATTCTTGCATGTCCTTAAATTATAACTCACGAGCCTTGCAACATGAGATCCACAATATTTTTCTTCTTTCAAAAAATTATAGTGCTTAAAGAGGTAGTGATTTTTCAAAAATCTCTCAAGTGCCTAGTACTAACATGTTCTAGTTAAGTGGAACACCCATTTAATCATGTGGAATATATAGCACCAGTTGGTCAAATTTCCAAAAGTTTATAACACAAAGCAGTCACACTAAATAATATCCACCTTGTATATTCGAGTAAACACATGATAGAGAAACAATCGTAAGAAAGAGAGAGAGAGACTATTCCTTTTTAGGATCTTCTTCTTCTTCCACTGTGTGAACCTTTTGCTGTTGTTCTTTTCATCCCTGGTTTTCATGCTTCAACCCACGGTTTCCTAGGAAAAGGTAACTTTCATATGAAAAGAAGGCTGATTTTCTTCTGGTGCTAAGGCAAATGCTTCCTCCTTGAGGAACAAGAGTAGGTTTCCTGGTAATCGTGGGCTAAAGCCGCATGAATCATACGTTTTCTTTTCACATGCACTTTTTTGTCACGCGCACTCCACACACGTTAACTCGTGGTCCAGTCCGTTAAATTTGTATACAGAGCTAGGTGCAACCGTAATAAGGCATGATACAAAAGAGAATCTTTGATTTTGCAAGCCTCACGTACCTACTCAATCAATTCTTCTGCCATTAGAGACAAAAGAAATTGAAAATTGAAGAATTATTGGGGCAACTACCTCATTCACCGCATCACATTCAAGAAAAACAGTCAGCAGATATTTTAATTTGGTTTTACAAAAATTACTTTTCATTGGTCATGAATATATGAGGCGACATGATGAAGATACACCTCTTAAGATTAGAGAAAAGAACCAAAATTTTACTCATATTTTAAGGTATTTAAACTTGCAAAGATTAATTTGTTAATAATATTTTTGTATAATTAAAGTTTCTTAATTATATGATTGTTTGGGAGCAATAGATGAGACCCATATTCCTGCATATGTGATGTTATCACCCCAAATTTTTCCGAAAAGGGGTGTAAATTATTTTCACTCAAATCTTAATTATTTCATCTAGGTTTAATCCCTGGGCCTTAAGCCCAATCCTAGACCCAAAATAAAGTTGCAACTATTCGATTCCAAATGAATCTCTAAACCCTTGTCTGAATCAAAGTACAAAATTCAAATTCAAAACTCAAACTTTGGACGCGAGATTCAAATCCAAAATCCATCTCTCAGATCTGGATTAGATCCAAAACCCAAATGTAGATCCAATCGAGCATTTCAAACTCAAAATCCAAAGTTGAGATCAAAACGACAAAATTTGATGCTATTGAGCACTACATGCGCACACACAAACCTTCCCCCCCCCCCCCAACATTATAACAAAAACCATTCTTATACATATTTAAAAGAAAAGGTTTTATGCTTTTCATATTATTTCATTTCATTTTTTATTTAAGTTATTTAAAAAAAATGATTTTATGAACAACCTCCTTATTTGTTTTTATTATTATTATTATTATTTTTGAAGCTAGCGCAAATGCGTGATTGTGAAAATGCGGCGTGGGTTCATGCAAAACGCGCGGTCTCGCTCGCTCAAACGCATCGCGTGACGTGCGTTTGCGCAAATGCGTGAGATCGCACATTGAACATGATTGTGCATCATGCGTGATCACGCACAACAGTGCATCTCGCGCTGTCTCGCGCAGCACGTCAACGTGTTGCGTATAGTGCACAGGCGCACCGCAGGCCCCCATTTTAGTGTTAAACCACCCCTTGGGGGTGGTTCTGGCCTGGCTGAGTGGGCATTAGCCCAATCCACACCTCAAAGGGAGTTTGTAGGGCTAGTGGCCAATCCCACTTAGTCAAATCCTATTTTTAAAAAAATTAAAATTGTTAAAAAATACTTAGAATCCATATGAAAATCTTGTTAAATTAAAAAAATTCAAATTTTGAGTTTTAGCTCCAAAATTCTCTATAAATACCATCTCAATTTTTCCTCTTGGGCATGGGCTAATCCTTGGGGAATTTCTAATGCTTAGTCACTTGAAGATTTAGAGTTTTCCTTGGCTCTCTATTTCCATTTTTCACTCATTTCTTTCTTCTTCCCCAACCATGGGACCAAGCCTCTCCAAGTTCAAACTCTTCAAGAGAGCACACGAAGATCTCTTGGAGGAACTTTCATCATCTTAGGGTTTCATCCAAGGCGGCCTTAGGATCATCATCTTGGATATTCCTTCCTAATATCACTATATTCGAGGTATGTAGTCCTCATTTTTATTTTCATTTCCTCTTGCCACTTCCCCATAGCCATGAAAGAAAGCTCAAATGATTTTCTATCTGAAATTGAGAACTACATCTTGAGTGCACCGGGAGTATGAGCAAGGCAAAATAAATTTAATTTCTTCATTCATTTTCAAAAATATGATTGATATATCGCTTTTTTCATCATTTATCTTTGAGATTATGCGCATGCATGATATATTAATTTTCCTCAATTGATGATCAAATGTACGGTGAGAATGAGTGTTTGGGTTGAGATTTCTTCATTCTTATGTTGATTTATAAGGTTGGGATTTTTCCAACCCGAGAAAGCCCTTCACGTATATGTACATGATAATATGCATTCTTCATATCTTTCTCACTCTTAGTTTCTTTCTTAATCACCCGACTAGGGACCCCAATGAGTGATTTCTTGTGTTGCTCTCTATTTCATGTATGTTTGATTTTCTTTCATACCCAATGGTGGGAGAAATTGATATTATTGTAATAATTATAATTTTATGTTCACATACAAATATATATGAAACCATGGTTTTTAAGAGATTTTTGAAAGCAAGAACTCCCTTTAATAAGGACAATGAGTCTTAGCCTAGGTTCTTACATGAGCCCAAGTTCCTCTCTGACCTACATAGAAAAATTGAAGGTTCCAAGTTATTTATTAATTTTTAATTCTCATGAAGGCATATGCATATGTACTATTTATATATGTATACGTGCACACGACAATCTCTCTTTTTCTTTCTCTCTTTATGATTTAAAAAATTCTTTTGCAAACTCTCACATATGTATATATGAATATGTATACATATATTCCATTCTAAAATCTCTCTCTCTTTTTAAAACCATCTTCTTCATTTCCATTTAATTTAAATGTCATCTCCATATATACATATATATGTATATATAAGTGTGTATATGTATATGTATATGTCTCCCTTTTAAATCCTTTGTTTTGGGATTTTTAAAATCTCATTCTCTTTCTTTCTCTATATTCCTCTTGTATTCAAGTCTTTCATCTTTTCCATTCCTTTGAATATTTTTCTCATAAGATCTTTTCATTTGTCGACTTCATCAAGACCAAAACTTAAGTAATAACCTAATATTGGAATCATGCTTGATGGTCTACAACCCTATTCCATTTTCAAAAACTTCTTTTTCTTTATAAAAATTTATGACAATTATAAAATGAAAAACTTAGATGCATGTGATGGGAGAAATGCTTTTAGATAAATGTTATGGTAGGAATGAATGGTTTACTTCTAATCATATAAGATCAATGCATTCATACATTCACTTTCACTTAACATCATGAATGATAAAAAATACCTTTAAAAGATCTTAAGCAAAATGAGATGGAGCTCTAACTAGGTAGTAACCAAATTATAGCAAAATCTCAAACATACTTAAAGTCTTGAGAGAACACTAAAATGACTTCAAAAAGTTGTCTCCAAATGTTTACAAATGATATTGCAAAGATTCCTCAAATCAGAATTGTTCATACTCCCAAGTGACTCTTAAAAACTTTTCAAAAATGTTGAAACATTAAATCTTCAACATTTTCTCAAACACTATACTGCATTTAGAATGAAAAATGTTTAAGCAAAAATGAAATACTCAAGAAAAAACATAGCCTTTGAATTGATTACCACAAGTAAAAGAGCTAGGAACGGTCGATCGTCAACCACGAGTGAGTCCCTTTCTCTCTCATTTAAAGAAGACCTCATTTTTCTGAACCACTCCAAAAACCAATAAATTTTTGGAGATGCGAATATATGGCGATCGTGATGGGACCCATCATCGTTTGACTATAATTATCATTGATGCATTTCCACTAACTTGAATATCTCACATATTGCTAATGATAAAGCATGTTCTCATCTTTGGCCTTGACCCCATCAGTATTTCATTACATTCTTTGATGATTATGCTTGCTTTCTTACTTATAAGACTAATTGAGGAGGATTAATCATGTTTGGCGAGAAAGCTCCATCGTTAGTACAATGAGTGGTAACTTGTGGTATATCGAGGAGTGTCCAAGAAGAAGTAGATAAACCTCTCCCTTAGGTGCCAAATGAAGGAGTTTATGTTCGTACTAAGTCTCTTGGCTAAGGTATACGGGTATATCTTATATGGAATAATCATAACTGATTAAATCAAACTCAATTAGGGTCTTATGCTCCTTTTTTAAATATATGAATGATATGTATCATTGTATGATGAGTGCACGCGTATCTTTCATACACTCCTTGGTCAATTCAATAATTTTACATTTCATTTTCCTCATTTAAATCAATGTCTTCCTCAATCATCTCTATGTAATCTTCAACATGGCCATGTCATAAGCTCATGCTTTAACCCTACTATTTAAGTGACATTGATTTTTCAAATTCTATCATTCGGTAAATTCATTTTTTTTTAAATTGCTTCAAAATCTACATTTTATTGTATATTGTTAATCCCTCATTCATTCATTTGTCTAACATTCTATTTTTTCCCTCATTCATATTTAACTAAATAATTTTCTAGCTCCAATACCCATAGTATGTCTTTACTTCCATGATTTTATTGGTTCATCATTTATTCCAAGTTGAGTTTACCAAGCTTTGTTTTACTCTAGTATATTTTGTTTTCAATCATCGGACATGTAATTTTAACTTATTTATTCACCCCTATTGAGTCTATATCTCCGTGAGTCAAACCTCATATATTTATACTTTGCTTGAAATTTAATCCTTTCAAAATTAAGGTTCTTCACTAATAATAGATTGTTCATAATCTTCTCTATTTTCCTATATTATCAACTTGATATCTCGTTATGAGAATCACCATCTACTGATCATATTCTTATAACAAATTTCTTTCCTACAAGCTTTGTCTCAATTTTTTGTCATTAAAGACAAAACAAAAATTCTTTTATACATAAGCTCATACACATTTTCTTATTAGCGAAAAATACATCAATTTTATTTATTTAATTTTTATCCACACCTTCTATTTATTGGGGCATTTTCTAATATTTTCTTGCCTCAATCTCAATCCAAGATATTAGCCATCTATCTTTTACCCAATACATGGCGCATTCCGTTTTAAAACAGATCATATCTCTTATCAGTCACGACAATTACTAACACTAAGGTATTTTTTTAATTATAAATATTTTGAGGCATTTTCTGAATTATTTCTACGACATGTATTTTTCTTTCTCAATCATTCTTGTCCATCAAAAAAATGGTTATATCCATATCAAATCAAATTAACCGCTAGGCTAAAGATTTGATCAAACGTGATTCCGCCTTAGTCTCAATCCAAGACATAGACTTTCTTTCACATAGTACACTAGCACATTTTGTTTTAAATCATATCTTATCACTTATCAGTCATGGCAATTGCTAATACCGGGACATTTTTTTAAATTATGAATATTTTAAGACATTTTAAATTATTTTGCAATATATATTTTTCTTTCACAATCATCATTGTCCATCAAGAAAAGAGTCATATCCCAATCAAACCAACTCAGCCGCTAAGCTAAAGATTTGATCAAGCACAATCAGGCCCCTAGGTTCAAGGCATTCTAAAGTTAGCCCAACCGTGTCACTAGATAATGAAATCTTATGAAGCAAGCAGAACTTGACTGTTTGGCCAAGGGCTTTCCAAAGCAAGCTCAACCCAAGTGTTAGTTTGAGGAATTTTACTCAACAAGTTCAAAATCCAGTTTTTGGTGAAAACAAAAACTTCACCATAAAACACTCGAGGTGATAGGAAGGCTTCTTGTCACAACTAATATAAAAGCAATAGGGTCTCATTCTGGCTTCAACAAAAGTATTCAAGGTGATGAGGGTTCTTTCTAGTATTGCCACTTTTTATCAAGCAACTCATTCAGGAAATGGGTAAAACCTGAAATTATGGACAAAAGAGCAACACACGCAGGTAAAGAGTTAAACATGCAATGCAAGTCAAAGCAATCAATGCAGGTAAGAGTTAGAACTGCAATGCAAGCCAAATCAACCCATGCAAATAAGAGGTTAAACCTGCAATACAAGCCAAGACGACCCATTCAGAGGGGTTAAACCTGCAACATAAGCTCAAACAACCCATTCAGGTAAGGGGTTAAACCTGAAACATCACTCCGAACATGTTTCGTTTGAAAAATCTGGGGTGCTTATCTTAGTCACTAAGTGTGGCTAGTGCCGACTTAGTAACAAAGAGGGGCATCTGTTATCAACCCAAATTTTCTCAAAAATTGGTGTATTTTATTTTCACTCAAATCTCAATTATTGCATATGGGTTCAATTCCTGGGCCTTAAGCCCAATCCTAGACAAAAAATAAATTTGCAATCATTCGATTCCAAATGAATCTCTAAACCCTTGTTTGAACCCAAGCACAAAATTCAAAACTCAAACTTCAGACGTGAGATTCAAATTGAAAATCCAACTCTCAGATCCGGATTAGATCCAAAATCCAAGTCTATATCCAAATCAAGCATTTCGAACTCAAAATCCAAAGCTGATATCAAAACGAAAAAAATTGATGCTATTGAGCGCCCCACGTCCAGCACAAACCTTCCCTTTGTTTTATGTCTCATCCTCACACAAAAAATATGTTTTTGAGTTTAACCAACTCAAAACGGAGTAGCCCCCCCCCCCCTCCAAATTGTAACAAAAACCATTTTTATACATTTTTAAAAGAAAAGGTTTTATGCTTTTCATATTATTTCATTTCAATTTGTTTTATTTAAGTTATTTAAAAAAAATGGTTTTATGAATAGCCCCCTTACTTATTTTTATTTTTTTTGAAGCTAGCACAAATGTGTTCACGCGTCGTGCGTTATCATCCGCGGCAGCGCATCATGCACATCGTGTTGCCATTCACATCACACCAATGTGTTGTGCCTGGCGGGTAGGCACACCGCAGGCCCCCATTTTAGTGTTAAACCGCCCCTTAGTGGGGCGGTTTTGGCCTGCCTGGGTGGGCATTAGTCCTGCCCACACCTCAAAGGGGTGTTTGTTGGGCTAGTGGCCAATCCCACTTAGTTGGTTCCAAAACTCTCTATTAATACCCCACAATCTTCTCTCTTGGACATGGGCTAACCCTTGGAAAATTTCTAATACTTCTTCACTTGAAGATTTAGAGTTTTCCTTAGCTCTCTATTTCCATTTTTGTCACTTTCTCTTCTTCTTCTTCCCCAACCTTGGGAGCATGTCACTTCAAGTTCAAACTCTTCAAGGGAGCATATGAAGATCTCTTGAAGGAAAACTTTCATCATCTTAGGGTTTCATCCAAGGTGACCTTAGGATCATCATCTTCGAGCTTCCTTCCTGATATAATCTATATTCGAGGTATGTAGTCCTCATTTTTATTTTCATTTCCTCTTCTCACTTCCCCATAGCCGTGCAAGAAAGCTCAAATGATTTCCTATCCAAAACCGAGATCTGCATCTTTAGTGCACCGGGAGTATGAGAAAAGCGAAATAAATTTCATTTCTTCATTCATTTTCAAAAATATACTTGATATATCACTTTGTTCATCATTTATCTTTGAGATTATGCCCATGCGTGATGTATTAATTTTCCTCAATTGATGAGCAAATGTACTTCAAGAATAAGTGTTTGGGTTGAGATTCCTTCATTCTTATGTTGATTTTTGAGGTTGGGATTTGTCTAACCCTAGAAAGCCCTTCACGTATATGTACATGTTAATATGCATTCTTCATGTCATTCTCACACTTAGTATCTTTCTTAATCACCTGACTAGGGACCCCAACGAGTACTTTCTTGAATTGCACTCTATTTCATGTATGTTTGATTTTCTTACATACTCAATGGTGAGAGAAATCGATTTTTTTATAATAATTATGATTTTATATTCACATACAAAGATATTTGAAACCATATTTTTCAAGAGATTTTTGAAAGCAAGAACTCCCTTTATTGAGGACTTGGAGTCTTAGCCTAGGCTCTTGCATCAGCCCAAGTTCCTCTTCGGGCTACATAGAAAAATTGAAGTCGGATATTTTTAAGTTATTTATTAATTTCAATTCTCCTGAAGACATATGCATATGTACTTGTTATATACATATACGTGTACACGACTATCTCTCTTTATGATTTAACATATTCTTTTGCAAACTCTCATATACGTATATATAAACATATATATATATATATATATATATATATATATATATATATATATATATATATATATATATATATATATATATATATATATATATATATATATATATATATATATATATATATATATATATATATATTCCAGTCTAAAATCTCTTTCTCTCTCTCTCTTTCTAAAACTTTCTTCTCCCTCTCTATTTGATTTAAAGTCTTCTCCATATATATGTATATATGTATATATATATATAATAAGTATATACATGTATATGTATCTCTCTCTCTTTTAAATCATTTGTTTTGTGATTTTCTAAATCTCTTTCTCTCTCTCTTTCTTCATATTCCTCTTGTATTCAAGTTTTTCCTCTTGTCCATTCTTTTGAATATTTTTCTCCCAAGATCTTTTCATTTGCCGACTTCATGAAGACCAAAACTTAAGTAATGACCTAATATTAGAATCATGATTGATGGTCTATAATCTCATTCCTTTTTCAAATTCTTTTTTCTTCATAAAAATATTTATGACAATTATTAAATGAGAAACTTAGATGCATGTGATGGTATAAATGCTTCTAGATGAATGTTATGGTAAGAATAAATGATTTACTTCTAATCATGTAGGATCAATGTATTTATACATTCGACATTTACTTAACATCACAAATGATCACAAACACATATATGAAAGAACTTAAGCAAAATGAGATGGAGCTCTAACTAGTTAGTAACCAAATTAAAGCAAAATCTCAAACCTATTTAAAGTCTTAAGAGAACACTAAAATGACTTCAAAAATCTCCAAAGGTTTCTAAATGATATTTGAAAAGATTCCTCAAATCAAAATGATTTATACTCTCAAGTGACTCTTCAAAACTTTTCGAAAATGTTGAAACAACAAATCTTCAATATTTTCTCAAACATTATAACGCATTTAAAATTGAAAAGATGTTTAAGCGAAAATGAAATGCATCAAGAAAAGCATAACTCTTTGATTGATTACCCCTGGTGAAAGCGTCAGGAACGGTCGATCCTTGTACCGATAGACGAGTCCCTTTCTATTTCATTTAAAGAAAACCTTATTTTTTTGGAACACTCCAAAAACCAATAAATTTTTTAGAATGTCAACACGTGAGAAAGAATCAATGTCGTTGGAGAAACAGAAAAAGTTTTCTATCCAGAATGTCCTTACTGTTGTAGGTTTCAATATGTGCTTCCATTATGTCCTTGTTGGTTGGGAAGAAAGTGCAACATATGCAAAAGTGTTATATAGTACATTGGATGATGAATATAATCATTTACAAATACCTCGGGGTGATATTTGAATCGTAAATGAGTTATATGATTTATAATTTGTCATTTATAACAACTGAAAATATTTTTTGTTTTTGTAGGAAAATATTATCTTGCTGACGTTGGATATACTAATATTATGGGTTTTTTTACTCCTTATCGTCAATATCAGTATCTGAATACAATGTCTTTGGTGCATGACCAATGCAAAATAATTATGAATTATTCAACCATAGCCATTCATCTCTACATAGTACAGTAGAACGAGTATTTGCTTTACTGAAGGGAAGATTCTCAAATCTTAAAAACCATGTACAATATCCAATTGACACATAAATAGCCATTCATCTCTACATAGTACAATAGAACGAGTATTTGCTTTACTGAAGGGAAGATTCTCAAATCTTAAAAACCATGTACAATATCCAATTGACACATAAGTCAAAATTGTACATGCTACCTATATCCTTCAAAACTTTATAATAGAAAACAATTCAAATGCACTACAACCTGAAGAACTTATTGACAATTGATTCTCACAATTTGAGAATGATGATGAAAGTCTACTACAAACACAAGCTCGAGGAGGTAATAATGTATTTAGGGATGTAATAACAAATGATATGTGAAACGGCTGGTGTAGTAGTAAGTAATTTTGAGGTTTTAAAATTATTTTTTATTGTTGGGTGTATAGTGATTGTGATTTTGTTTATAAATTGATATTGAAATTTTTATTAATATATTATAGTCAAACAACAATTTGTTCCAATGTTTGTTTATTGTCAATATTAAGCATGTTTTTATATGTTTTTTCTTTATTAGTGTATACTGTATTATCACTAATATTCACAGAAATTGTTGTTGAAATGCAACAACCAAGGTAAACATGCATTGAACAAGCATTATTTGATGGTTGTTGGCGATTGCTTTGGTTACATACGAATCATCATCATTTTCAAGTCATTAACTTCACTCAAGAATATGAAAGTTTTCTTCTTGGTAATATAATTATCATGATATACATTTGGTTGTTTATGTAAGCTTCTATCTAAATATTTTCGTATGGTTTGTATCAAACAAATTGAAAACTTACTCTTTATTCATGTTTTTTGTTGTTTATAATTGGATGATGCTTTTTTTAATAATATATGAATTTTATGTCATTTATAGGGTGGGGGAGAGAGAGAAGACAAAGAGAATATTATGTTGGTTAATATATTTTAGGTTGCTTATATTTATAGAGATAGGAAGAGCGAGAGAGTACTTTTTGTTAGCTTAGATGTTTTATTACATATTTTATTGTTTATTTCCATTTATTTGTATTTTTCATTTATTTTATGAAATATTTTCTTTTGTGATATGTGAATTTTTTATTGAGAAAAAAAGTATTTTTATTAGTTATATATTTTTCATATGTTTCAACATGTATTATATATATATATATATATATATATATATATATATATATATATATATATATATATATATATATATATATATATATATATATATATATATATATATA
>JAANDH010000008.1:151617-176216 GCA_011799765.1 Nymphaea thermarum | reverse complement strand
CATAATTACAGCTTGTCCATATGGACAAGAACTCTTTGTAAGCGTTCTAAGGACAAGTGTCCTAAAAACAATTGTCTTTGCAACCAAACGGTATCTTAGAGGTATTTTCAAAGCAAAAGTACTTTATGAATGTCTCATAAATGTACTCTAAAGATTGACACATGTTTATCAAACACTAGAATTATTGTTTAATGAACGTGCCCTAATTGTTAAGATAGGTTCATGGAATACTAACAAACTGTCTATGTTACCAAACTACCCTTTAGGTTCACATTATCATGACCATGGCATTTTAGTAACATAGAAACTGTATCACTAAGATACTGTTTGGTTGCACCGACAATTGTTTTTACAACACTTATCCTTAGAACAAATATCCTAATCCATATAAACAAGTTGTGGTTTGTTTATCAAGGCAAAATTTTCAACTTGTTGTGTCTACCGTTTACTTAAATAACTAGAAGAACAACTCTAACACATGTTTTGCATTCTCTCTCTCTCTCTCTCTCTCTCTCTCTCTCTATATATATATATATATATATATATATATATATATATATATATATACACACTTATTTATTTATATATATAACACATAATAAAGCAAATGAAAAATATATTTTCTAATAAAAAACTTCACATATAAACAAAAGAAAATATTTTTCAAAACATATTAAAAATATAAGCAAAGAAAAATATTCACTTTCTTTTCTTTTTGGCTCTCTCTCTCTCTCTCTCTCTCTCTCTCTCTCTATATATATATATATATATATATATATATATATATATATATATATATATATATGCACACACACACACACACATGAGAGACTTAAATCAACATATAATGAAAGGAAAAAATTAATAAAATATAGATGACCTAAAAACCATATATTATAAATGCAAGCAATCTAAAATATTCGAGTCAACAAAAATATTCTTTCTCTTTTGTTTCTCTTGTTTTTTTCTCTCTACAAATATAGATGACCTAAAAACCATATATTATAAAAGAAAACATTGTTCAATTATAAACAACACAAGAACATATTTGAATAGTAATTTTTCAATTTGTTAGATTCAAACCACATAAACATATAGGTCTACAGAAACAACTAAACTATATATCATAGTAGTTGTATGACGAAAAAGAAAACTTTCATATTTTTCATTGAAATTCATGACTTGAAATTGATAGCATGAGATCAACCAGCCACCATCATCCATAAATAATTCCACTGCATTTTCACCTTTGTCCTTGCATTTCAACAATAATTTATGTGAATATTAGTAATAATACACTATACAGTAATAAAGAAAAAACATTTAAAAATAAGCTTGACACTGACAGCAAACAAACATCTAACAAGCAAATAAAAGATTCCAACTTACAGCAGCGCTAGCAATCCTGAAATGAAGTTATTTCCTAAGTTAATAACTTATTCTAGGTGGCAATTAGTTTACAATGATTACACTTCTCGTAGAATAACAAAATAAGAAAAAATCAAAATGAGGAAAAGGAAATAAAGAAATAAATGAGATTCAAATTCATTCAAGGAAGGAAATTTGTCGGTCAACTCTTTTTGTGTCATTATTTTGATATGCACTTTGTCTATTTTTTTTTTCTTAGATTACACACAAAAGCATTAAATTAACATAATTCAAACTTTAAAAATGATAATAAATGACTCATTTGCATCACATCTGATCAACCAAAATCCAACCCATTAGCCATGGCTTCTGTAAATTATGCAAAAAAAAAAAAGAACACACCATCCGTTTCCCTTTTGCAGAAGGGTAGTTGTACTGTTGTAGTAAAGCAAATATAAAATAGATTTCATTGACAAAACCAAATATTTTAGGAGACATTCCTACCTAAGGCTTATCATTTGGTGATAAATTAGAAAGATAGTTCTCATTTTCTACTACAGGCCCTTACTAATAAGGGTTTTATGTTCATGGTTGGCTGTCAAACGTATAGATACCTCATTGCAAGCCTTTTTAACATGTATAAGTAACATTTAAAACATGCAGTTTCGCACCTCCCCATTCATAGATATCATACATTCATTTTCTTTTCATTAATTTCGTCTTCTTTAATTTCTTCTTCTTTCCTTTTTCTTGTTTATTGTTTAGTTTTTGCCTGTTGGGCATTTTCACAAATACTTAAAACTGTTTTTCTTATGGGCATGGTCCACATGGCCATTACCCCCGCCGCTGCAGATTCTTTTGTGACCGCCGGTGCTGCTCGAAGAGAGAGACGGAGAGGATTACGAGAGTGAGACGACGAGTGCACAGGGGAGTGAGACGGCGAGCGACGAAAAAGGGCTTTCAGTGTGAGGGCATATAGCGAAAGAGTGCGAGGATTTCGAGCGAAAACGGTTTCGACAAAAAGGATCGCCTTGCCTGCAGAGGGGGAGGCCATATCACATAAGAACGCAAAGATGCGTTCTCAAAGGACAGAGTCCTGCATGGTTTTCTGTCCGGTGTTTGGTGGTGTCACACCTTTTTTTCCAGTTTGTTGGGCAGGAAATATCCTTTAAATTTTCGAAAATGATTCTTGTTCGTCAAACATGGGATTCAAATTTTCAAAAATGATTCTTATTCATCAACATGGGATGAAAAAAAAGAGCGTTGGGGTGATTCCTGGAAAGATATTAGTCCCACTCCACGGGGTTAGACGAGACTTTCTAGACCAAAAAAATGACCATTGGAGGTTGTATAGAGAATGTTTGTTTCTTTATTTTGTTGCCTTTACCTTCTTCCTCTCCAATTTCATTCCATGCTATCAAGCTAAGAAGCATGTTTCTAGGAAACATCTTTCAATCCTATTACATACTCAGCAAAAATTGAATGGAAGGAAATTTCCCACTCCATTTTTTCGTGGAAACTTATTTCTAGGATCTTTTTTTCTCATTCCATATTTTTAATCCAGGAGTTTGATGGCCACATGACACAGGGAACTAAACGAAACGTGCATGTCTGATTTTTTTATCAAACACCGTCCACACAGTACAGGATGAACATGGCGGAGAAGAGGTATAAATTATCATCTATTCCATACTGTTCGAACATGCATTCCTCTCGCCGTTGAGGTGCCGTCGCCACCCTCCCTCCCCCTTACCCCAAGCCCTCGCCCTTTGTCTTTCTTTGTTTCTCCTCTGTCTCCACCCTTGAGCTGCCCTTTCTCTTTCTCTCATCCTCCGTCTCCACCCAAGCTGCCCTGACCCTTTTTCTTTCTCTCCTTCTCCTCTGTCCCTCCCCCTTCTCTCTTTTGAGCTCCCCCTCACCCATTGCTCTACCCCTTTCTCCCTGCTCTCTATGCCTATTTCATTGCCGCAAGGAGCTCCATTGCCATGAATAGCTTTTTCCAGGAGAGCTTTTCTCTCTTTCTCTTGTTTTCTCTCTCGCTCCCTCCTTTTATTTGTCTCTGATTTGCAGGAGCAAATATACGCTTCTGAACTATGTGTTTCATGAAGTGAAGAACACTATCAAGGAATATTGGAGCGTGCAGACCAGTGCTAAAACTCACTTTTGCGGACAGGAGGAAGATAGAGAACGCGATTGAGCAGGTCACAAGGCACAAGGTGGCTCGACAGAAATGAGCTGGCTGACATGGAGAAGTTGAGAGATAAGTTGAAGGAGCATGAGATTGTATGGAGACGCATCAATTAGTAAACTGTCTCTAAAGAACTAGAGATAGTAGTACGGCATGTTTTGAATGGAAGCCCCATTCTCTTGGTAGTGGTTAATTAATTAATGTTGATATGTTTTAGACTTGGTTGTGTTCATGGTTAATTAAATTGGCTGAAAACTGGAAAATATTTTAAAGTTCTGCTTTATGCTTGTCGATTATGTTCTCTTGTACCCAATTGCGATGTCTCCCTTTTCTGTTTCCTTTTTCCTGTGATGATATTTGTGCATAACATAACTATAGGAAAAGGAGTGCATTTTCACTTTTGTTGGAAACTTCTATCTTATGATCGTATATCCTGTTCTCTTATACCTAATTGTGATTTCTCTGTCTTCCCCTTTTACAACGAAACATTCTAGAACATAGGCCTTAGCCGGTTAATTTAAACAAAATGGGTGGTAAATTGATCTTATTCACCGGCTCACATACTATCGTTTTCTATTTTTGTTGTTTTATTAACAGTTTTTTGCTTTTTTTTTTCGCTGGCTGCACTTACTTTGTCTTTTATTTTTTAAATAATATATAATATGTAGTTTTGCTATCATAAGTGATTCAGATAAGACTCCCTTAATCGTCTAACTCATGAAGTTGGCAGCCTGTTAAATTTGATTCGACTTCAACTCTATGGACAATATTGATCTGGTAGTTGCACACAGCAGGCTGCATGTGTATGGTGCCGAACCATTCATATGGCTAAAGAGAAATGCATGTTATATATATATATATATATATACATGTGTGTGTGTGTGTGTGTATATATCTATATATATATATATATATATATATATGTATATGTATATATATGTATGTATGTAAAATAGATGCATCTTATTTAGTTGTTACGACATGTTTACTGCATAAACTTTCACATACAAGTCAAAAATATTATTCCTGGTGAAAGGGATTCCTGAATTAAAATTCAATAACTACAGTTGGAACAAGGGTACCACCATCTCATCCCTTCTTCGTTTTAATTATTTGTAATTGTCCATTTTGAAAACCTTAATTAGTTCATACTTCTGTCTCTCTTGCAGAGGCCAATTTGGTCTTCCTAGAGTCACCAGTTGGGGTGGGATTCTCTTACACAAACACTTCCTCTGATATTCCCAAGCTTGGAGACAGGATCACACGTGTATTCTTCTTCTGGGCCTTTCATCAATGGCTATTGCTTAAAACATTTCAGTATTATTATAGGGTGTTTCATACCTAACATGTATCTCATAATATATGATCTAAAACCTTGTCAGAAATATCATCCTTGGGTTTGGCCTGTGCTTTTGTGCTCATGTTAGTAGTGAGATTGTCTTATATTTCTTCGCTTCTGGACTTGAAAAGGAAATGTGAGTGAAAATCCCTGTTCATCTGAGCTTGCTTTCATTTCATTGCAGTACTTTTTACTGGATTAATTACAAAAGTAGTAAGTTTTCAGCTTGAATTCAAAGAGTAAGACTGCAAAATATGTGCACTGATAGTCATTTTTATAGATATGACAGGATAAGACTTCTTCACAATTAAGGATGCATCATCTCTAGTGTTTTACCACTTTTGGAAAAAAAAGTTTTGCAAACCTGAGTTATTCAAAGAGAAATAATGCCCAGGGCATATTCTGCTGTAACATATAATTATTTATACAGGAGACGAGCAAACAGAATATTTTATTCAATCATCTTTAGTGAAGATTATCATACAATTTCACATCAATATATGATAATTAATGGGGTAACTCTGGTTTTATCTTCATTGTGGCTTCTTTGAGAGGCAGAGTTCTTCAGTTGTTTGTGAGAGTGAAAGTCTGCATGTAAGACCAAGGAGGCCTTCAACTTAGAGTTCCATACATTTATGTTTTCTATGCTTAGAGCACTTGCCTGAGGTGCGTTTGATTGCCCTAAAAAAATTTCCAGTATAAATATTTCTGGGTTTTGAGTTGGAACCTTGCAGTTTAGAATGAAAATCCAGAAAAAATTGTACAACAATAGTGTCAACCTGGACAAGGTGTCTAAGACTTGTGGTGTAGAGTGTGTTTGAGTGAGTCAATGGAGCTCTCTCTCTCTCTCTCTCTCTCTCTCTCTCTCTCTCTCTCTCCCCCCCTCTCTCTCTCTCTCTCATGTGTGTGTGCTTATTGGCTGGTTGGAACATGACTGAGTACCTTATTGTGCTGACAAACAAGGTTGGGTGAGCTCTGTACCCATGTTTTAAAGATGCCTTTTCATGGACAACTATGGGCTTCTTGGTACAGTTGCCTTCATATAATGCTAACAGCTAGTTGTATTGAAGACAAGCAAGGTCCACAGCCTGCAAAGCAATAAACTTGGTGATGGGTCAGTACTTGTTGTCTGAAGTTTGTACACAAAACCAATTAGTGGTAAAAGGCTTTGTCTGCTTCAGTCATGGATGGGATAAATGGGAAGGAAATATTGCCTGCACCATGTTGCTAACATGGCTAGTGTAAAGAAGTGACATGAAAGTTAAACGTTCACATGCCCATGTGCCTTACTAACTGTTATTTTGGTTTGTAGTTTCTTCAATGCAACCCAAAGTCTCGCACAGTGTGGGTTGAGAATTATGTTGGCATATAACTACTACAAACACTTTTTGACTGGGATTTTTGCATTTAGCATCACAGATAAATACAAAAGCTATGTATTTATCTGCCATAGTACTAGTCTTTAGCCTTTTATATGCAAACTAAAATTGGTAATTGCATGGCATATGTGTTGGGACTCAACATCAATAGAAAAACCAGTTGAGATCTGCAATAGTAGACGTTTGAGTTAATTGTGGCTCAAGTCGTTAAATACTCTCAATTTAGAGGTTTTTGAACCAACCTACGTAACTAGCCAGGTTTAGTAGAGCCGTTGTGGACAAAACCCACGTCAATTCGAATCTCCATAGGGAAGAGAGACACCATGAGTTATATATCCACTCATGGTGAAAACCTGCTCTCTCCTGCCCAAAATTTCTTACCGATCAGTTTAAGATCTAGCCACCCAACAGATGTACATAGGCTTCATTAAGATCTAGCTGATCAATTTAAGATCAGTTAAGACCTTAGCTGGATGGGATAAACAGGCTTGATTAAGCATGATTTGTGAAACAAAACTTGCCACAACAGATACACATAGAATGTGAATTCACTGTAAAAGAGAACCTATCTTACCCGTAGTCTGATCACAGATGAATGTAAAACAATCATGCATGATGCATTCTTAATCATTTAATTTTATTTTCAATTTCTATTCTTCTTCTCCCATTAATATATTGTAACCATGATCATGGTATGTAATTAAGGTTAATTTTTTGTGTATTAGTGGATATCATATTAAGGATTATATTCAACTAGACTGCAGTGACCGAAGTCGCAGCGATCAAGAAGCTATGGAATTTACTGCCAGCAGAATTTTGGAGAGGACATTTTGTGACGATCGGCACTATGGAAGTTAGATTTGTCCCTTTTTTTTATGACTTCACCACAACATGGAATGTCATTAAAATTATGGTTTCGAACTCATCAAATGTGAGTAGAAAGAGAGAGAAGGAGAGCAAATCAAGGAATCTCTTGAAAATTTGTGCAGATGGTCTCACAATCGACATGCTTTCTTTATCGAGATTGCACTTGAATATCTAAGCAATCTTGTTTGTGCATATCTAAGCCCCGATTGATGCACAGGAAAAATCATGTGCAACGGATGAAAAATGTGTGGTGAGGGGAAATTTACCCCAGTGAGTGGTGTGTGCATAAAATGCCGCAAAACTTCACCCGCAAAATATGTACGATGATGGTAAAATTCACCCGCAAAAAAAGTCCGACCTCAGAGCTCAGACTTTTTACCACAGATTTTTTTGAGAGCGGTTAGGGCTCTCAAAAAAATCTCGTTTTCTCTCCTCTTTGCCCTTCGTTGCCTCTTCCCCTCTCCTCTCTTGCTCTCTCCTCTCTCGCTTCCTCTCCTCTCACACTCTCTCATTCCTCTCCTCTCTTGCTCTCTTGCGTCTCATAGTCAGCAGTTGATCGATTTATCCCCGTTTCTTAGTGATGTGGCAGTACCAGTCGGTGACAGCCACGGCGATTGCTTGGTTCATCATGCCAAGGATACTGCGGAGACTCCACCACTATTCCTTCCGTGGGCGTGCTTCAAGATCGCTCCCACAACATTTGCATCAGAACATATATTTCAAGTGTGGTAACGCTCTTTTGCTGTTTCGGATATGCTAGTGGATTGTTTCAATAAGGTAATTTCCAAAAGCAGCCAGAAGAAGGTGCAATAGCTAACGTCTGATCAATCATTCTTCTTATACTTATGGACCTAGCCCCCTTCTTGCAGTCATGTATAACTGAAGAATGTTGTTTCTAAAACATCCATGAGGAGAGGAGAAAGGGCTGGTGGAAAGCAGTAGGACTATTTCAAAACTAGTATATGCCACTAACTTGGCAAATAATTGGAAATCTATTCAAATTCCACTTCTTTTCTATCTAATGTATTACTCGTGGAGTATGTGTTTCTTTGAGGTTTTCAACTGCTAGTGGTCAAACCACCCTGTCCTTGCTAGTTTTCATTTTCACAATAGGATTATAATTCTCATAAAAAACTGACTTGCTTTCTTGTGAATACACTTTTCTCACTGCAAGACTTGTAGCTCTCAAAAGTTCCATTAAGATTGCACAAATAAAGAGCCTCTTTGTATATGATATATATGAAAGAGTTGTTTTAGAATGAATTTTTCCCAATATAGTTTTACATTATAATAGTATTGTTCTTATATTTGACAGTAAAGGTTGGGTTAGATGGATGAAGCTGGTAATTGAAGGTTTCAAGGTCAGTGACTAATATAAGTGGATCAAGGCAGACTCGTACAAAAAATGAATCTAGGTAATATCAACTCTGCTATTGAAATTGTTGTATTCAGTCCAGAATTCAGTAAAGACAAAATAAAAAATAAATTGAAGTATTTCAAACCCAACTTGATAGTCGTGAAGGAAATTTTGAATACAAGAGCACTTGGCTATGACCCAATTAACAAATACAAAAAACAATAATTACTAACGGTCACAAAAAAAAAGTCTCTCATGTATTTTACCATGTGCACCAAACACAATTAGTTTTACCCTGCAAAAAACTACCATGTGTATCAAACACAATTCATTTTACCCTGCAAAAAACTACCTTGTCATCAAACAGGGCCTTACAGGGGCGGAGCCAGGATTTTGTTGTGGGGCGGGCCATGTTGGTATATGGAACTTGATCCATACTGGACACCCATGTGCCATTGTTGCGAGTTGGCTGGGGGTTGCAGGGGGGCAGCGCCCCCTTGCTCGGGGGTTCGGGGGCGGTAGGCCCCGAAGGAAATTTTTTCTCATATGTAAGGGCATATATGTCTTTTGTACAAATGCAGGTTTTTGCTCTAATCCTTATGTTGAGAGGAGGGCCGCCGCTTGTGTGGGTTGTTCTGTGTGTGTTCATCTGAGAGAGAATACAAGAGTTCTGTGCGACCGTGGACGTAGGAGATTATTGCTCCGAACCACGTAAATCGTTGTCTTCTTTCTTGTTACTTCTAACCTCCTCTTGAGAGTGTGAGCGGAGTGTTTTGTGTGTTGTTCCTAACAAGCCAAACCATCTGCGGGTCGGGCCAAAAAGAGCGACGGTAGGGCCAAGAGGAACGATGGGTCGGGCCAAACTAAAAAATTTTGATTTTTTTACATATAAAAAAAAAAATTTTTTTTTGCTCACCCGGGCCATGGCCCGGGCGGGCCCCCCCCCCCCT
The DNA here is from genome assembly GCA_011799765.1 of Nymphaea thermarum. NCBI lineage: Eukaryota > Viridiplantae > Streptophyta > Magnoliopsida > Nymphaeales > Nymphaeaceae > Nymphaea > Nymphaea thermarum. The sequence continues at coordinate 166,768 of JAANDH010000008.1, read as the reverse complement.
CCCTCCGCCCCTGGGGCCTTAGATTGGAAGAAGGAAAATTTTCATCTTGTATTTTTTCCATTTTTCATGGTAAATTTACCATGTTAAATTCTTTCCTGCCATGAAACGGGGCCTATGTCCTCACAGCTTTCCTCATATTAATTTCTAAAATGCAGGAACCAGACTGTTGTAATCACCCCAAATTTTTTCAAGCCCAAAATCTAGTTCATTGATCCAAATTAAATCCAAATCGAGTGTTTCGAAATTAAAATCTAAAATCGAATTTAAAACAAGTTCAAAATAACTCAAAATGGAGTTAGCACACATTTTTTAGCAAAATTTTCCATTTAAATAAAAAAACATATTATATATAACAACATTCAATTTAAACTAAAAATATATATATGTGACCTCGCTCATACGATGTGTGATCGTGCGCGCGCTCTCGTGGCATCAAGCGATTGCAGCACGGTAGCGCCCGACGCTGTTGCCCGGGCCTGCTTGCTGCAGGCCCTTTCCCCTCCACCTTTTGACAAAAAACCACCCTTTAGGAGGACAGTTTTGGTCTTTTGGGGTGGGCAACAGCCCTGCTCACATCAGAAAATGTTTTTTTGCATGCTAATGGCCAATCCCATTTATTTCAAGCCTATTTCTTTTACAAAAAGCTGAAAATAAGTCAAAATTCGGATAAAAATGTTATAAAATTTCAAAAAATTTGAATTTTGGGTTTTGATTTCAAAATCCTCTATAAATACCCCTCATATTCCTCTCTCTTGGGTATGAGCTAGCCTTGAAGAAACTCAAGAGTATTTTCACTTGAAGACTTAAGATTTTTCTTGAGCTCTCTCTCTTCTTCTTTCCATTTTTCTATTCTTCTCCAACTTTGAGCAAACTACAACTCTCTTGGAGGCATCATTTTAGAGGTTCAACTCAAGGAAGTCTAAGACTTGCGTTCATCCTCTCTAAATCATTCTCACTAGAGGTATGTAATCAATATTTCACCTCTTTCTTTCTTCATTTTCTTCTCATCTTCATCTTCCCATGGCCAAAGGTGATAGCACTCAATCTCTTTTTTTTAGAGACAAGAGACTATGCTCAAGTGCACCGAGAGCATGTAAAGATGAGACGAACTTTCATTTCATGATTGAATCATGTTTTTTCTTTTATTAGATATAACATTGTTTTTTCTTTCTTCATATTCTTCTCACCTTCATCTCCCTATGGCCAAAAGAGATAACACTCAATCTCTTTTTTTTAGAGACAAGAGGCTATGCTCAAGTGCACCAGGAGCATGGAAAGATGAGATGATCTTTCATTTCATGATTGAATCATGTTTTCTTTTTTATTGAATATAACTTTATTTTTCTTTCTTCATTTTCTTCTCATCATCATCCATCCATGGCTAAAGGAGATAGTACTCAATCTCTATTTTAAAAACAAGAGGCTATGGTCTAGTCCACCGGGAGCATGGAAGAATGAGATGATCTTTCATTTTATGATTAAATCATGCTCTTTCTTTTCATGAATACATTCTTGTTGTTCTTTTGTTTCATTCTATTTTTCTCTTTTTATCATTTTCCCATGGCCAAAGGAGTTAGCTCTCAATCTTTATTTTGGAGTCAAGAGGCTACGCTCAAGTGCACAGGGAGCATGGGAAGATGAGATGGTATATCATTTCATAGTTACATCGTGTCCTCCCTCCTAGTTGAACCTTTTCTCTTTCCATCATCCTCTCTCTCTCTCTCTCTCTCTCTCTCTCTCTCTCTCTCTCTTTCTCTCTCTCTCTCACTCTCTCTTTCCTTCCTTGAATATTGTCTATATATTATCCATGCATAGTTGCTTAGTTTTCCATTTATATGTGAATGTATGGTTGACATACAATTGCAATGAGTCCTGACCTTTTTGGTTTTATGTCAGAGTCGGCACTAATGACATATCTTTATTTTTCTCTTCATATTAATTTTTGAGGTTCGGACTTGTCCAACCCGAGAAAAACTCTCTCGAAAATGTACATGTTAATATGCATTTGCATGTCATTTTGCACTAGTTTTCTTCCTAATCACTCAATTATGAACCCTAACGAATGTCTCACTATATTGCTGGTTTTCTTTCATACCCAACGGTGGAAGAAATATATCCTTTGTAACAAATAACATTCTATGTTTATACATAAACCATATTTTCCAAAACGTTTTCAAAAGAAACCTTCTAATACGGCCTTAGGGATTTAGCTTAGACTCTTGCATGAGTCCAAGCACCCCTGCAACCCACATTAAACTTGAAGTTGGTAATTTTGAGTTATTCCCTGATTTCTAATCTTGTGAAGACACGCATGTATGTGCATGTTATATACATCCATGAGCACATGATGATCCCCCCATCTTTCTCTCTTTGTGCTTTCACTTTCTATTTTACAAAATTTTTATATTTGCATGAATGTGTATGCATATGTGCTCTATTTCCTCTATTTCGAATATTTTATTTCTTTAGACAAATATCTCTCCTTACAAAATTTCTTATACATACACATATATACGTGTGTATATTTTTTTTTCCTCTAAAAGTTCTCTTTCTCTTCAAACCAATACATCTTTTCCTCTTAAGCTTTCATATATGTGTATATGTGATGGTATGTACACATATATGCATGTCTTTCTCTATCTCTCTCTCTTTCTTTTTATAAGAGTGTTTTATCTCTTGTATTCTTTTTATCATTTTCCTCTCGTGATCTTTTATTTACCGAGTTCATTAAGACCACAAACTAAGTAATGACCCAATATTGGAATCATGCTTGATGGTCTACCATCTCAACCCCTTTTCAAAAAACTTTTCATTATTATATACAATAAATATTTATTACAAGAATGTTAGATGTATGATGTGGTAGGAATGACTTTAGTTGAATGTTGTGGTAGGAATGTTTTACATTCTTCCAATCATATAGGATGAATGCATCTATGCATTTATCTTCACTCAATATCACTTACGATCACAAGTACTGCTACAAAGAACCTAAGAAAGATGAGATGGATCTCTAACTAGGTGGTAACCGAAGTAGAGCAAAATCTCAAACCTACTTAAAGTCTTAAGAGAATACTAAAATGACTTCAAAATGATTTCTCAAGCTTTCCAAATGATATTTTTCAAAATATTTCACATTTTCAAGCAACTCTTTAAGAGTCTTTTTAATAGTTTGAAACATCAAACTTTCAATATTTTTCTAGACCTTATATAGAATAAAAAAGGTGTTTAAGTTAAAACGAAATGCATCAATGATAAACATTGCCTTTAGGTTGATTACCCCCGGTAAAAGCTCAGGGAACGGTTGATCCTCGTACTGACGAGCGAGTCCCTTTCTTTTCTATTTCAAAACAAAACCTCATTTTTCTGGAGCACTCCAAAACTAATGAAAATTTTGAGATGCAAACAATTGTGATGCCTCTTCTAAAGTATTACATGGTTTCGATAAGAAGAATAGTGTGTAGGATAGTGGGCTAGTTATCTAGCGAGTTGCCATAGTTATTTTTGCATTATGGTTTACAACAATTGAACATTTTAATTTTGTAGTTTTACTTGGTACAGGTGACTATATAGATGTTTGATCATTTAACAGTAATGATGTTTTTGTTATATATAGGAATCTATTCAAAGAGTTGATTTTGCTATAATATTATAGATCGTGTTATCGAATGTATTGATTTGCATATAACATGTTGTTATAGATTTTATACTTGTTTTGATATAACATATTCAAACAGATAGTTCGAACAGAACATAATTAAACACCAGATAGGACAGACAGAACAGATAGAACTGACCATGGAAGACACAAACATGAGACAGAACGAATGGATCAGACAGAACAGAAACAAATGTCAAACAAGACAGATAGAATAAGAAGAGACATATGCGAAGCAAACACTGGACAAGAGGAACGTAGTGTTTTGTTCTTAAAATCATCAAACAATGAACAAAGAACATCATTGTCTATGAAGACCGGACAATAATGTGATGGATAGGACGTTCTGTCTATCTTGTCGCAATGGACAGCAATCAGACGACCCCTAAAGGGCATTGTGTGTTCGCAACACAATGTTACTCAAAGCAAACGCCCTCTAAGTGTTTCACTGCAACGCCAACCTGACCAAAAGTTGTAAAAATTGCTACGACATTCCTTTTGCGATAAATTCCCTTTTTTGAAGCCTTCATATAATGAAAGTGAATGCCAATCAATGTTCTTACCACAATGAAGCTGAATTTCTATTATCTACTTGTCGACATATAATGTGCATTTTTACTGCTCTAAACTTCACATTGTTAAAAGTCAGGCTCTTAAATGTGCATAATTCTCTTCTTTAGAAATTGAATCAAAGGATCAGTTCACCAGCAAACGGCACTGGCAGCTCCCTGCCTATCAGCACACCAGTTTTGACCTTATGTCCATGTAAGCTCGAAGAAGGTTGGAATTCAGTTGTTCTTTTACTTAAAATTTGCACTCGTTCTATGACACTGAAACTGTGTTGCGGAAGCTCGATCGTTGTGTTGCTGAAGCTCGATCTTAGCATTGAAAATGTATATGTTTTTAAAGTTGTTATGCTAAAACCAGTTCTGTAACACAAACTTATGATATGGCTTATGTATGTTTGATTTAGCACTATATATCTTCTTAATTTAGTCAAATTTGGATTCTTGAAACTGACTCCGAGTATATAAAATTGATAAAGGTGTTTGGTTCAATAACATGAGCAAGTTTAATAAGATAACCGAAGCCAATGTTTTTGTCTTCGTTTTTTTTCTTGGGGCTAATTTGATTGCCTAGATATTTTGTTCTGGTGAATTAATCTACATGAAAAAAAAAAATTTGAATTTTGGCGTTGGACCCTTTCAAGTTACAACAAGTAATTTAGAAAAGTACATTGCATGTGTTAAACATGAGATCAAGATTATCCAGGATTTGTTCCAAAGGTAGTATTTGAATTACTCTTGTAGGGTGCAAACTCCTTACTGTCTAACGGAAGAATCAACTTGGTTTTGTTGATCATGCTTTAAGTTGGAACATATGGGCAATTTGTCCTTGGGGGCTATGAAACTTCAAGTTATGTTAAGCCCTACCATATATATATATATATATATATATATATATATATATATATATATATATATATATATATATATATATATATATATATATATATATATATATATATATATATATATATATATATACGGACTAAATTTGCATGAAGCCTAAATCTGAAGTTCTGCTCATTACATATTCTTATCATTTTCCACCATTAACAACCAGGAAAAATTTTCCCCATGAACTAATTTCTAAGATTATGCCCTAGCTGCCCGACCAATGCCCCGGCTGGGCATTGAGACCAACCCAACCCTTCATTGACCTGAGATGGATCGGTATATAAAAATGGAAAACCGAACCATAGGTCTTTAACTCCACTTGTGTGCTATTAGGTAGGGCTGAAGTCACAATTTTGGATAAGGAGCACTAAGTCTAAATTTTAAATTTTAAGGAGCATCAATATGTAAATGAAAAACAATTGGTCGCAAGTATCAATATAAAAATGAAAAGTTTTCCGGTGACAGTGTGGGCAATCGCCCACACCTGCCTCTGCCCCTAATATCTGTCCATATTCGCGACCTTGATTTCCCAGTTAAGCTCAATTTTGGCTAGGTTATATAATTTTTAAGAAAATAATAATTCATTTATATATCGAAGATGCATAAAGACAAGTTGGCTAATGAGCCAAGCTGGGTTCGATGAAGCGAACTCAAGCGCAATCTTCGAACCGGCCTGTGTCTCCTTCACAAGTGGCAGCACAAGATGCTAGTAATTGATTCTCAATATCCAAGGCGGAAATTCAGCAGCCAGCTTTCCGTCCTTGACTTCGAGTCAAAGGGCAATTTGGGGAAACCATCACTAGAGATAAGATAAGAGTTCCCTGGGGGTTGCAGTTCGTCCAATTGGGATTCGCCATCTTGACACCTCATCCGTTGCCGTTCGTTTTCTCCTTCAAAATTTATATTCTCTATTTTCTTTTTAATTTCTCCTCATCTCTCGTTATAACCAGAAAGATAAGAAAGATAAAGGAGGAGGAAGAAGAAGAGGAAGAAGGAAAGCGGCAATGGCGACGTCCGTGGCATCGACTCCGGCCATCGTCGGCCAATTCAAGGGAAGGATCGCTACCAGAGGTCTTCTCGCTCCCAAGGGCTTCTCAGGGATTCCCCTTAGAGTCTTGCCGTCCAGGAGGATGTCTACCACCTTCACCGTCAGAGCCGTGCAGACCGACAAGGTAAGGTCTCTTGCTGCGCAATGACGAGTCTGCCACTGACCTTTCCTGGACTGACGAGTTTGGCTCGACGGCAGTTTCCCGTCGTCCGAACTGGAATTCTCGTAATTCGGTGTCGGTTTCAGTAGAAGTGCCTGAATTATCCCGTTATAATCGCTTGCTGAGCTTGGTGTTGGCGTTAAACTGAGAGCGGCAACTCTGATCACTCTTCCGGGTCAAGAATATATCTGTAATGCGAAATTGAAGAACTAGGAACTGCTTCTTAACGTTGCTGCCTATTCTGAGATATCGGGTGCTTAGCCTGAGATTGGTGTGATGAGCATTTTAGCTGCATATCTCGGCTCTGACTGTGATTTCGCTATATATATATAAGTTGAAATCCTCTCTTGATCTCCATCCGATACATTACATTGGATAGTGTGCTATAAGAGGCCAGAAGGATTTCCCCATACGGCTTATCTAACACACACCTCACACATAGGTAGATGTATACATGCACACATGCAGGTCCACACACACAGAGAGGCAGGTGCCGAAAGAACATTAACTACTCATTTTTTCCACTTCAACAGTCGAGAGAAAAGGTGAAATATAACACATATATATGTGTGTGTGTGTGTGTGTGTGTGTGGAGAGAGAGAGAGAGAGAGAGAGAGAGGATTTTTTGGTCATCTAATATGAATTTACAACTTTTTTTAAGATCGTTGTTGAGGTTTAACACTTAAAGATTTGGCACCTATGCATTTGTTTTATATTCATATACACGTGTGGGGGGGGGGGGGGTCTGTGTGATGTACTAGATTGACACCAATTTATAGACAAAGAAAACAGTTTTTTCTACTTGACGAGTTATTGTTTCACCGGTTGCAGCCGTACCAAGTGATAGAGCCACTCAATGGCGATCCCTTCATCGGAAGTCTAGAGACCCCCATCACTTCCAGCCCTCTCATAGCCTGGTACCTCTCCAACCTGCCCGCCTACCGGACTGCGGTGAGCCCGCTTCTCCGTGGGATTGAGGTCGGCTTAGCCCATGGCTACCTTCTGGTTGGACCCTTTGTCAAGACCGGTCCATTGAGAAACACTATCTATGCTGGATCTGCTGGGTCCTTGGCTGCTGGTGGGCTGGTTGTGATCCTTTCCATCTGCCTGACCATGTATGGAGTTGCATCATTCAATGACGGTGAGCCATCTACGGGGCCGACGCTCACCTTGACCGGAAGGAAGAAGGAAGCAGACAAGCTTTTTACTGCAGATGGCTGGGCTGCCTTCTCGGGTGGGTTCTTCTTTGGAGGCATCTCTGGTGTGATCTGGGCCTACTTCCTCCTCTATGTTCTTGACCTCCCCTACTACATCAAGTGAAGTTGTGAAGTCTCTTGTTCTTTGTTGGGTGGCTGGTTTTTGGATGTTTCATGTGCTTGAGGGGATGGACATATTCTGTTGGAAGTGTATATTTAGCTGGATTAATGGACCTGTCTTGATGCTTCTTCCTGCAAATTCATATTTGATTTAGATCCACTGCAGATTCGTAAATTAAAATGTTCAATTGATGGTGCATACATCCACTTATCCAACTCATCATTTAATTCCTATTGGTAAGTAGAATTAGAAATGAACTCCGACTTGCACATACAGGGAACCGGTGAAAGCCAGGCGAACATCTGGTTAGGGAATTAAGCTTAAGATTTTCAAGTAGAAGGAAGTCTAGAGTTCAATATGAGGCCAGCATGAACCGAGGATGTCTGAATGATCCTCCTTGCCAACAACGGAAGAGAAAGGAGCTTGTTAGCTCAAAAAGCTGCATCTGCATGTTAGTTGGGATGTAAGTGGTTAATGTTTGGTGATCCAGGTTTTAAAGAAACTGAGCATTGCATATTGGATTTGAACTGTGGCATAAAAAACGGGTATTGTGATATTGCCAATTTAACTGCCCCTTTAAATCCATATCTGAAGTTCAAGTAAATTGGTTTTGCCTTACTGGGATTGACTAACTCGATTCAAATGCGATCAGATGATTTATGGACTAGAAGAAAGGTTCATCAAACCTTCATGTCTCGATCCAGTACCATATTTAAAGTCGATCGAGCTGCACATGAACAGAACTCGCCAGAAAGATCCATCCATTCGGCTAGGAATTTGAAGTGGGCATATACAGTAACATATGCATGTACATGATTAGAAACTCCCCAACATGAACATCTATATCAGTACACAAGGTTCAGTGTCCTTCTCACAAACAAGCATGGAGAAGTATAGGTAGAGAAGAAATAGATTGATCCTAGTCTGAACAAGAAGGAAAGGTCCATCCTTTTTGGGTTCAAGGTTCGATTAAGGTCAAGCTTTTATAATTGTAATTAAAACCAGATCCAAGTAGTTAAAATCTCTTTAGATCTGGAATATAGCCGGATCGAGACAGTGATCCAGATTAGGACTGATTCCTATTCCTACCCATAAGCAAATCCGACACTGGGTTTTACACATTCAAAGCCAATTGTACTTTGGATCTGAATACATCATGCAAGCTCCTCAATGCCTGTAAAGCGAACCACAACGCATAGGAGTTAGGAAATATAATTTATAGATTAAATAACGAAAACATGTCCCACAATATATTTGCGCAAGAACCTTACAGTCATAAGCTCATTAACAACATAACTTTAGGCACAAATGCCAAAGGTTCCAGAATTTAGAGAAAAAAAAAAAAAAGCATATAAAGCAGCTGACAATGCAAACTGTCCTGATCCCAGTCAAAATTGTGCACTGCTAAGAGCAGTCCTCCACAAAAAAGGTTCTACGAATGGAAAAGCTCATCTTAGCCCACCAGAGACTAGCGCCGGTTGCACCTACAAAGAAAAAAGGGGCCATGAGATTCATAAAGCCAACCTACCTGAATATGCAAAACCCTGACCATGCGGGCCAGTTGCATCTCCCTTCCCTTTTCCATATATTGCTTATTGGTCAGGAGTGCCTGGAAACTTGCCAACATGAGCCCCTGCGCAAAACCACCACACACACCCCCCCCCCCCCCCCCCCCCCCCACCCCCAAACCTCATCTGGGCGGGTGGGTTAAACCGAATAAAAGTTTGATATCTGGTGTCTTTAATTGGCATGATATCATAGGGATTTGTCTTAATGCAGCTTGCGCATCACAAAAGAAAAAGGTAAAGCTGATGCACAAACTATCAATTTTTATCAAGAAATGCAGATGTTGCTACGACCCATATTGCAAAGCATACTATTGTGAGTGTCGTTCTTGAAAAATTCTTGCAGTAAGGAAAATTTTGCAACGTCTGGACAGCTTTCTCAACAAATTTCCCAACAAGAAAATCTTGCAGCATGTGAAAGCTTTTGAATTTCACAATCGCAGAGCCGCAAAGGCAGAATATAAAAGTATTCATAGACAGTAACATTGTTTTACAATCATGATTGCTGTAAGAATATGATAATTTTCAGAATATATTACGTTTTAAAAGTCTGCGACAGTAGTTCTCTTATTTAAATTCCCTAGAGTTCTTATGCCTTGAGAAACAGTAAAGCCTATGGATAAAAAAAAATCAATTCTTGTGAAGGCATGAACAAATAAAGTAAAAAATCATGCTTTACCTCAAACTACGGTCACTTCCGGTGCAATGCCTCCATCAAAGAGAATTTGTTGAAACTTTGTCCTGCAACCCTGCAAAGATCAAGTTCAGATTTCCTTGTTAAAACCCAGGTAAGATGTGAACTGCCACGAGTGTTCTCCAATAAAAAGTCTAAAAGAAAATTTTGACATTCAGTGGTTAAGGAATTAATGCCGGACATACTAAACATGACACGCTAAGGCTACATAACTCAACATTCTAGTTCCAACAGATCATGATCTTTGACCACCTAGCAACCTATAGGCTTTGTATCTGCAACAATGATGAAACATTTAAAGTTTTACTTTTCAATCAATCAGCTTTATGTTTCCTTTCTTCAATGAAAGCACAAATGATGAAAGAAGAGGCCCCATGCAAATGAAAACTATTTCATTGTTGTAGCTGTATGTTCCTACCATTGCCTCTCCTAAAAAGAAATTAAGAAACCTATCCGGTTGATGTCAAAATTTCCAAGCCACCAAGCAGGCTTGGTCACACATGTCCGGCAGCTTCATAAGCAATTTTATGCTTCTCAACAATAACCATATGCACTTAACGAATGCTTAGAGACATTAATATGCAAAAAAGACTAAGGATGATAAAAAAATGGAGTAATCACCGTAATGCAGGATATGATCAGTTACAACATCTATATACCAAGGAATTGATGTATGGTACTTTGATCACAGGCATCCTACCCGTGTTGGCCTAAAAGTTAAAACCAACGTCAGCAAAACAACACCTATTTCTCCAGTTACGAGCAGCTGCTGTTTTGAATATCAGGTGGGTGCAATGCATAAAAACAGGTTAAAGGTATTTCAACTCCGTACAGGAGCTTAAACCAAAAATTCTTTACCTTGAGTTGATACAGCTGCATGCATTGATAAGGCTTTAGCAATACAACAAAGGTCTACTCCTACAGGAAGCTCAACATGATAACACTATTGGATATGATATAGGGCTAATTATATAATGACTGCATTTATGGGCTTGTTGCCATTCATTGAATTTTAGGGTTGTAGTAATATGACTTGCCAGGCTGCAAGATCAAAAATAGTAGAGATTAGAAGACCACTGCTTTGATGAGAGGCCTGAGGTAGGATTTTCTCATGGCACCTGTAGGGACTATGATGTAAACTGACTTGCAGTTGAATGAAACTTCAAAACAAAAGTACTTACACTAGAAGACAACAAGGAACAGCATAAAACTTTTAACTTCATTCGACATCAAGTGTATACAAAATAGAATCGTCGCCTATGTCACATAGGTACGGGTACGGGTGCGGGTACGGGTACGAACCATTTTAAAAAAACTTGAGTACGAAGGTACGGCCGTACACACACATGTATATATGTCAAAAAATTTCAAACAGAATAACATATTCGCACATATATATATCAAAAATTACAAACAAAATTACATATTCATAAATCATAATCCAAAATTTCAAAAAACTTGCATCGTTTCTTTTCCTTTATCAGCCATTACAACTTGTATGAAAACCACCTTGACAAGAGCTGCAAAGACGCACACAAAAAAGAACACGATGACCATCAGTCACTAAACTTCCCCAAACTGTCAAGATTTTTACAGCATCACTGAATCAGTCACTAAACTTCCCCAAAGTCCCAAACAGTCATGGTTTTTACAGAATAACTTTGGCAAAATTTCCCCAAAATCGAACACGCTGTAAATAACGCACAAAAAGAAACAAAATTTCTATTGAACATGTTGTAAATAACATGCATAAAAGAACCACCTCAATCGATGAGAAAACAAGCAAATCTTATACAGGAAAAAGCAGCAACTTGAGCGGCGTTTAAAGCATCTCCAAGACAGAAACTCGCCGGGGGTACTTGCCGGTGGAAACGACGTCTGCCGACATCAGACAAATGGAAAGAAAGGCGCAGTGACAGAAAATAAAGAAATCGGCAAAACAGAAGCAAATACCATCCACAGTCGCCGCCGTTCGTCCACCCAACTCGCTGGTCACTGCCGTTTGTCCACCCAACTCGCCGGTCGTCGTACGCCATTGTCGGTCGCCGTTGTTCGTCCACCCAACTTGTTCGTGAAATGGGTAGAAGGAAGAAGATGTCGAGGGGTTTAGGTTTTCTTCGACCAATTTAACGTTAGGTAATTTTTAAAAGTTAAAAACTTAAAATCGTTGAAATAAAAAATGGACATCTTTGGACTCGGTCAAAGTTGACCGAGTTTGAAAGTGGACCGATTTGAACCCGGGTACGTTGATCGTACCCAGTACGCATTGACCGAATTATTGGCGTACCCACGAGCGTACCGGTACCCGTACCGTACCCGTACCGTGCGGGTACCGAATTATCGTCGCCCATTTATAAGGGTGACAGTAGCAACAGGTCAGGTCATGTACAAGTGCCCAACCCAAACATACCCACATAAATATCACATGAACATACGTACAAAGTGAATCACAAAATAATATATGTAACTCAAAATTACGATTCAACCCCTGGTCTGCCTCGAGTATCTACGCAGAGACACCTCCTCTTGTGTGTGCTCTGGGTCCACAGGGGATCCAACGGTTGAAGGTTCATGAACTGCACTGATGCCCGAAGGTGGAACCTGAGGCGAAGAACTGGACCCAGGAGAGTGACGGGTCTAGTCCTGCCCTGCATCATTCTCCCCTAGTTGGAGAGAAGTCGTCTCCGACGAATCATTGTCACCAGAGTAGGAAAACAGATCAGAAACATTGAAGATCGGTGAAATTTGCCAATCCTCAGGAAGCTCCAGCAGATAAGCATTTTTCCCTAGACGTCGACTGATACGAAAAGGGCCATATTTCCTAGGACTTAACTTACTATAAGTACCAAAAGGACATCGCTCAGGTCGTAGGTAGACCCAAACTTGTTGACCCACTTCAAAGTTGACATCTCAACGACTTCGATCAACACGGGACTTGTAGGTTTCATCAGTTGACTATGGACATCACACATATATTCAATAGCATCTAGTGCCGCTGGAGCATGTTCTCCAGCACCTCGTACTCAGAATAAGTCAACAACATGGTTTGGGGACCGACCATACACCAGTTGAAAAGGAGTCTTCCCAATGGAACGGTTTACTGAGTTATTATATCCAAACTCAGCTTGTGGTAGCACTAAGTCCTAGGTTTTGGTATTTTCTCCTACAAGACACCTGAGTAAGTTTCCTAAAATTCTATTTGACTACCTCGGTTTGGCCATCGGTTTGAGGGTGGTAAGCACTACTGAACTGAAGTTTCGTATTAAGCAGGGACCATAGGGAGCGCCAAAAATGACTCAGGAACCTCGTATCTCGATCTGATGTGATTGAACGAGGAAGTCAATGAACCTGTGCCACATCTTTGAAATAATAAGAGGCAACCAGTGACGCATCTGTCGTTCTCTTGCATGGAATGAAAACGGCCATCTTCGAAAATCTATCTACAACAACCATGATTGAATCCACTCTACGGATTGTCTTGGGAAGTCCGACGATGAAATGCATGGAAACATGCTCCCAGGGCCTATTTGGAATAGGTAGGGGAGTATACAAACCACTATTTTGACTATGCCCCTTTGCGATAGGGACAAATACGACAACATTGAACAAACTTGATGACATCCTTCCTCATCTTGGGCCAATATTAGCGTTCATCCATCAAAGAATATGTCTTGTCCTGCCCAAAATGCCCCAACATTCCATTACCATGGAGTTCTGCAATAAGTTGTAATCGTAATGAATATTGAGGGATACACAACTTATTCCCACAGAAAATGTAGCCATTGTGAATGGAAAATTTAGAGTCCAGACGTTGAGACGCACTAGAGCACTCAGACCAAATGTGGCTAAAGTCCGGGTCAGCATGATACATGTTCTTGCAACTTTCAAATCCGACTACCTTCACAGACATGGACATCAGTAGGTTGTTCATTCTACTAAGGGCATCTGCAACTCTATTGAGCTTTCCTGATGGATGGCGAATGGAGAAGGTGTACTCTTGCATGAAATTAACCCACTTGACGTGACGAGCACTCATTTTCTTTTGGCTATGGAAATACTTAAGTGCCTTATGATCTGTAAACAGAACAAATTCTTTGTAGATTAAATATTGTCTCCAATATCGAAGGGCCCGTACAACAGCGTAGAACTCCAAGTCATAGGTAGAGTACTGACATTTTGCTCCACTTAGCTTCTTGCTATAGAAAGCGACTGGCCTCTTGTTCTGACTAAGCACAGATCTAATTCCAACCTTGGAGGCATCACATTCTACCTCAAATACCTTAGTGAAGTCTGGTAAAGCCAATACGGGGGCATGAATCATACGATCCTTGATATTGCAAAAGGCGTCCTCAGCCGCTTGGGTCCACTTAAAAGTTTCACCCTTGAGACACTCTGTGATAGGAGACATAATGGTGCTCAAGTTTCTGATGAATCTGCAATAGAAAGTGGCTAGACCATGAAAGCTCCTAACATCGCCTACTATTCTCGGCATTGGCCAATCTACGATAGCTTGCACCTTACAGCCTGCACTCCTTCTGACGAAACAATGAACCCCAAGAAGACAAGGTTTGAAGTGAGGAAACTACATTTCTTGGCATTGACGAATAACTTTTCCTTACGCAAGGACTCTAGGACTTGACGCAGATGACCAAGGTGATCAGAAATTGTGAGGCTAAAGACCAAAATGTCATCGAAGTACACTACAACAAACTTTCCAATGTATGACCGAAGGACTTGCGTCATGACGCTCATGAAGGTGTTGGGTGCATTTGACAGTCCAAATTGCATGACTAGCCACTGATAGCAGTGTTGTACGTATCGTACGATACGTACCGTCTTGATACGGTACGATACACCCCCCGTATCATAAATAGGGGGTGTATCATTCTTGTATCGCACGATACATACAGGCTGATTTCATAGAAACCCGCCCGAGACATACTTATTCGACTTCTTTTTGAAAATACCTTCCGTTCTTCATTTCTCACGCTCGGATGCTGCCGTCAAGGAGGGCGATCGTCCATTTTCACCATCAAAAATTGATTTTCACCGTGAAATCGAAGATTAAGGGGTCCATTTGTGTGTGGGTAGTTGATTTTCGTTGAGAGGAAAGGGGTTTTCTTCATTTCTTTTTCGTAAGGTATGAAATCTCATGTTTTTACCATATATTCATAATTTTTTACCGTACAATCGTAGATTGAAAAATTTTGAATGTTTTTCATTAAGTTTACCATAGGATTTCGTTTTTT
>JAANDH010000008.1:85447-151517 GCA_011799765.1 Nymphaea thermarum | reverse complement strand
TTGCCTCCATTTGTGCATCAACAATGTTTAGATATGCTTCATGTTTTACGTCAAAAGAGGATACAAAAAGAAATTGAAGAGGTAGATGTAGGCTATAATGAGCCTTTGGAAGATGAAGAAGAAGAGGAAGAAGCTTATGAATATGACAATGAAGATGATAGCAATCTAAGAACAGATTTGGAGACCTCAAGAGGTAGAGATCCTAGAGGAAAAGGGATCATGTATGAAGGAGGTTGATCTAGCATAACGGGAAGAAAGAGAAGAGGCACAGCAGATATTAGGGCCAGGCGTGGTATGCGACCACCTAGTGGTAGAGTTCATACTGGTAGGTCTAGTGTTGGTTCTATTAAGAGTTTTTTCCCTTCATATACTAGCCCAGGTGGTCAGCCGCAGATTCATGCTGCTATGACATCTAAAGATATGTTATATCATGCACAAAAGATGGTAGGGAAATGGTTTTATGATGCATGTATTCCATTTAATGCAGCTAATTCTTTTCAATTCCAAGCCATGGTAGATGCAATTGCTTCTATAGGCCCCGGATTCAAAATGTCATCATATAATCAGTCGAGGGGCAAAATTCTTCATGATACGGTCAAAGAAGTGTCTGAACATTGCGATGAGTTGAAATTATGTTGGAAGGAAACAGGTTGCTCCATTATGTCATATGGATGGACTGATACAAGGTGTTGAAATTATGTTGGAAGGAAACAGGTTGCTCCATTATGTCATATGGATGGACTGATATAAGGTCAAGAACACTTGTAAATTATCTTGTTTATTGCCCTAAAGGTACAATGTTCTTGAAATCTCTTGACTTGTCTGATGTTCTTAAGACTGCTGAGATTTTGTTCAATGTTTTTGATAATGTCGTACAAGAAGTTGGACCTGCAAACATTGTACAGTTTATTACAGATGATGCTGCAAATTATAGAGCTGCAAGAGATTTGTTATTTCAAAAGTATAGAACATTTTATTGGAGTCCATGTGCCACTCATTGTGTTAATATAATGCTTCAAGATCTTAGTGAGATGCATGATATGAAATCAGCCATTGACCAATGTCAAGAGGTAACAAAATTTATCTATAATCATGCATATGTATTGAGTTTGATGAGAAAGTTTACAAAAGGAGTTGAATTAATATGACCTGCACAAACTAGATTTGCCACAAATGTATTGACTGTGCAGACTGTGGTGAAACAAATAACTCCTTTGAAGCAGATGTTCGCTAGTGAAGAATGGGCTGCACATCCACATGTTCATAAAAGAAATGCTTCTTTAGTTGTGGATATTATATTCAATAACAACTTTTGGGAATCATGTGTGAAGCTATTGAAGGTTTGTGTTCCATTAGTTAAAGTTCTCAAGTTAGCTGACAGCGAGGATAGACCTTCCATAAGGTACTTATATGAGGCTATGGATAAACAAAAGAGGCAACTCGAGACAACTTGAAAGGAAAGAAAAAGTTATATATGCCCATATGGAGGATTATAGATAAAAGGTGGACTGGATAGCTTCATCAACCTCTTCATGCAGCAGCTTACTATCTAAATCCTGCAATTAGATTTTCTCCTACATTTAAGGACAGAGAAATCATGCATGGTTTGTTGGATTGTATTAACGTGTTAGTGGCACATTCTAGGAAACAAGATGTTGTGCACAATGAGTTGGATCTATATGATACTTGTTATCGGGACATGGGACAACCTGTTGCCGTTCGAACCAGGACAACTATGCGTTCAGGTAAATACATATAAATGTTTAATTTACTTTGCATTTGTTACATTTGATTCTTTTAAAACATTCACATTGATTTGTTATAATGTTATATTTTTGTTTAGATTTGTGGTGGAATAGGTATGGGTTTGATTGTCCAAACCTAACACGTTTTGCAATCAAAGTCCTCAGCCAGACATGCAGTGCTAGTGGATGCGAAAGGAACTGGAGTGTGTTCCAACATATCCATAGCAAAAAAAGGAATAGGCTCGAACATAAAAGGTCGAATGACCTTGTCTTTGTTCGATATAATATGAGGTTGAAACAAAGGTAACAATTAATATAGCTTAATGTTTACATTTTTTGTACAATATATTTATATGAAATTATATATTAACAAGTTTTCTCTTATTTAACGTAGAGAATTACAAAAAACACCAGCAAAGAAGCACACATCTCAGTTCGATCCTATCAGCTTGGAAAACTTTGACGATCTGAAGCCATGGATTCAGGAAGAACCAGCTACAATATTTGATGATGAAGATCTTGAATGCTTCAACCTTGAAGCTGAAGCAACAGAAGGCTTCGTTGATGAAGGAGAGTCTGCTAGTGCTGGTGCTGAATATGTTGGTGAAGATCTTCCAATTCTTGATGATGAAGATGAAGATTATGAATGATGAATAATGAATGAGAGTCAAGTCAAGAGTACTTTCATTTTATATGTATCGAACTCGAACGACTTAAGAGTTATGAATCTATGGTTGTTGAACACTTAATTTTTTGTGAATGACTTATGCTTTGTTGAACTTTGAATGATATTTGTTATGAATTTTGATGTCTATGAATGATGAACGCGTAAGTTTATAGCAATAATAAGTCTATCATTATCTAAAACATGTTTTTTATGAAGAATTTATTATTTTTATTTTTTTTATTTTTTTATGAATGTTCCGATTTTTAAAAAAAAAAATCTGATTTAATACTATTTTTTTTTTTAAATTACGATACGGTTACGATACGTTACGATATTTTACGATACAGTGTATCTTAAAGCCCGACCGATATGTCTTACGATACACGTTTTGCAACATTGACTCATAGAGTCCATCTCGCGTTTTAAACACAGTTTTCCATTCATCCCCTTCTCGAATTCTTATCTGATGGTATCCACTTTTCAAATCAATCTTCGAAAACACTTGAGCTCTCGCTAGCATATCCAGCATATCATCCAATCTTGGAATGGGGAAACGGTACTTAACGGTGATTTTATTGATAGCTCGACTCTGTCACCGAGGTGCTTTTCAAATGAAGCTCCACCCGCGTCGACGCGACGTGGGTGCGGATTCGGGTGCGGATTCGCCCTTGGTGCGGATCCAAACCGCACCCTATTGGATCTCAATTGTGGATCGAAACCAGATCCAAAATCGAATCCAAAAATCCATCTATTGGATCTTGTTGTAGTAGGTCAAAACCGGATCCAAATCCAAATTCGAATCATTAACGCACTGCTCCTTTATTCTCACCCGATGTGTTTATTTGATGCATTGACAAATACATTATATATTCCTTTTTTCTTTCAAAAAAAACTGATACAGGACTAAACTGTAAAGAATGGTGAATTGGTGCTTAGGCTTTCACAAGAGAACTCTCGTGCCCTAGCAGCCAAACCACTTATCGACTCAGACCGCCGGGACAATGGGCTACAACCCGTCGAAGTACAAGGACAGGTGGCGTGCCACTGTGAAATTTTAATAATAATAATAATAAAATATTTTTAATAATAATAATAATAATAGTACAGGGATGGGTGACGTGTTATTCAATTTTTACGAAAAATTAATAATAATAATAGTAATAAAATATTTTCAACGCACCGCCGCACCTAATTTTTTTGAGATGTGCCGTACCGGCACCAGCACCCGCACCCCGCACTCAGGTGACATAGTAGCTCGACTATCCACGCACATCCGTTTTGTGTCATCTTTCTTTGGAGTTAGTAAACCTGGAACTGCACACGGACTAGCACTCTCTTGAATGTGACCCTTTTGCAACAATTCATTCACTTGCCTCTGCAACTCAGCATGCTCAATGGGGTTCATCAGATATGCTGGTAGGTTGGGTAAACTAGCTCTCGGGACAAAGTCTATAGCATGTTGAACATCACAGTTTGGTGGCAATCTCTGAGGCAGATCATCAGGCATAATATCTTGAAATTCAGAAATGAGTGGTGCTACCTCTTTTGGAAAGTCAGTTGAGATCACAGATACATGTTTAACAACCAAAGCATAGCAAAATCCATCTTCTACACAATGATCCAATAATTCTTTTCGCGATAATCCCACGAATAGAAGGTTGTATTGGACGGCCCACTTGTTGTGTTGTGTTTTCATTGGTGGGTAACAAGACAACTTTCCGGCCCTTGATGCTAAAGGAATAAGTATTTTTGTGTCCATCATGAACGGTTTTCCTATCATATTGCCAAGATCGCCCAAGGAAAATGTGACAAGCATTCATAGGAACAACATCCCACCACACTTCACCGTTGAGTGACGTGAACTTCTTCTCCCTTCTTAAACCAGGTCCTCTTATAAGGTTGAGTGCGCTTCTCTGATTTCAGACCTAAGGTAAAAACTGCATCCTATGAAACTAAGTTCTCACACGCACCACTGTCTACAATCAATCACAAATATACCCCTCACACTTGCACCGAGTATTGAAGATGTTACTCCAAAACCATGAAGAGTCTGATTTTCCTTTAGGTCACCGAGTCCTGAAAATGTTACTCCAAAACCATGAAGAGTCTGATTTTCCTTTAGGTGCAGTCAAGACGTGACATATTGATAAAAGGTTGTTTATGTCATCACCATCAAAATGTATAGCATCATCCTGATCAGAACTCGCATCAGACGAGCCACTGGAGGCTTCCTTACCGTCAGAATCTGGCGGTTCCTCTATAGTCTCTGCCAAGTGAGTTTTCTTTTGGAGATTTGGGCATTTTGAAGCCAAGTGACCTAACTCATGACACCTAAAACAATGGATGGTCTGGTCTGAACTACGAGTTTTAGACCGGGTGTTATAGGCTGGACCTGATTGCTCGCCTTTACCAGGGGAAGGCAGTACAGATCTGGACTCAACAGGTTTTGAGGAGCTAGCAACCCTAGTTGGAAAACTCGACTTGGGGCGATGCGAGGCGTCACCCCTAGACACCCGGGTTTCATGCTTACGTTTCAAGGTTTCTTCTATGTTCATTGCATAACTACTTGCCTGATCTAGAGTATCTACTCTGGTACAATTAAATTCATCAGAAATAGAGGGACAAAGATCAAAAACATACCTGGTAACCTGTTGACGCTCAGTCTCCACAATTTGGACGTGCAGTGACAGTCGATGAAACTTTGTCATGTAATACACTACAGATCTCGAACCTTGACGAAGATTGAGGTACTCCTTGCAGGCCCTCTCAGCATGGTCCTAAGGCACAAACTTGGTCTGCATCAGCCTCTGCATCTCGCCCCAAGCCTGCACTGGTCGCTGACCGCGTCGCTCATACGATCTCTGAAGCTCAAACCACCATGTCTGTGCAAGCCCACGCAGTCTAGTCACAACAAGTGGCACTCTGTGATGCTCCTCCACCTGGTGGTAGTCGAAGAAGAACTTTACTGCATATGCCCAGTCAAAGTACTCTTGTGCGTCGAATCGCCCAACAAACTCCGAAAGATCCAACCTCATCCCATATCTGGTGGGGCGATCTGGACGATATGTGGTACGCCTGTGTTGGTCAAATGGTCCTGCTGAATGCGCGCGCCAAAACTCGTCATCATCTGAATAGGCTGAGTCTCTGTCATTCTCGGTTGGCGCATGGGGTCGGTACGGCTCAACAGGAGGTGGCCTGGGGTGGGTCCGATCTGCAAAGGGACCCATCCGTTGACACCTTTGCTGTGGAGCCTAAGGAAGTGGCAGCTCCCTGGCTGTGCCTGCACAAAATGGAACTGGATCTGGGCCTTGGGTCACATGGGTAGGCGGATAGGGATATGGGTGTGTATTTGGGAATGTCTATGGGGCGTGAAAAGGGTTCACATGTGGATTTGGGTATGGGTTTAAGGACGAATTTGGATCGGGGTTTGGATTGGATTGGGTTTGGTTTGGGTTTGCTCCTACACTATTCGTCGGACCCAAAGTGGGTCGGGTTGGATTCTGGAACGTGTTTTGTGGATAGAAGGTTGGGTTTGAACTCGATCCAGAATCCATAAGAGAATGGGTCTGGTTTTGACCCGGTCCGAGAAACAAAATTGGTGGGTTCTGGGTCCGATTATGGTCTAGGTTGGGCCTTGGGGTAGGTCGGAAGCTAGAATCATAGGTTTGGATCAGATTTGGGGACACTAATGGATCCAAACCGGGTTGAGAAGAGGCATTTAAAGAGTTTGGACCCGGATTCGAACCCAAATCACCATGGATAGAGGGTGATATGGGATTGAATCGGGTCCCTGGCCCGAGTCGTTTCGAACCAGTCTCAAAAGAGACCGGCCCAAATCGTCTGGCCTCTCGAGTGCTCTCTCGAGAGGGACGGGATTCCCCCTTTCTGCCTCAGGCAGAAAGGGAAAACCCGCGGCAGAGGGAGGGGCGCCTCCCACCCATAATGGTGGGTGAACGGTGGTGGCGGGCGACACTCCCACTCAAACCACGATCGATGGCGGGCGGTGGCCGGTCGGGCGGAGGCGCCAACAGATTTTGCCCCTCCGACGATGCGGAGCCGCTGGCGACGTCCATTGCACCAGCACCGGCCGGCAATGTCGGCCTCACCTCTCCCTGTGCGCTGGAAGGACCCAATGTCGACGGCACTCCCGTCGTCGGGCACGGTGCCCTCATTTTTTCACTAGTGGGCAGACCCACGAAGACCAAGATTCCTGCCTGGCGATGGGAGGAGGGCGCAGCTGGTTCTCCCCCTCTTCCAAGCGAAAGCAGGGGAGCTCCGGCGGTGGGTCTTTGCGTCGGTTCTACTACCCCTGCCGGCAACAGGACTTCGGCAGGAACTCCTTCCCTTGGAACGTGACAAACTTCATTTGCAGCAGGTAAAGCCGGATACTTTTCTGAGTTATTTTGTGCCTGTTGCAGAAACGAGCATAGCATTTCACCTCTTTTCGAGGTTTTTCACGTAAATCTTGTGTTTGTTTACCTTTCTCTTCTTCCGCTGCGTGCTTCTACATGGTATCAGAGCCAAAATCGTGTTGTTTGGCTTTTCGTTCGTGTGTGATTGGGGGCTTTTTTTGGAACCCTAAGTTTTTTTTGGAACCCTAAGTCCGACGTCGCCCTAAGTACCGCCACCGACGCAGCACGCCGTCTCACCGCCGCCCTCCGTTGCCTGGCGTGCGCCGCCGCCGTCTGACGGTCTGACCTGTTCCCGACGCCGCTCGCCGTTGCCTGGCTGACACCGCCCGCCGTCGCCTGGCCTGTTCTCGACGCCGCCCGGGTCCTCCTCCTACGTTTTCTTCTGGTATTCTCTGACTGTTGGATTTCTTTTGGTGGTCGTTATGGCTGAAGAGATGCCCTCCAAAACCGATGTTAACTTTGACACGAGCAGCAATACCAAGAGCGAAAATTTGCCTGTTCAAGTCACCTCTATTCGGCTGAACAAAGACAATTATCTCTTTTGGTATGCTGCACTTGAAATTAGGATCACTAGTCGCGGTCGTCTGCCCTATATCACTGGGGAGAAACCTGCGCCTAGTAAAACTGATCCTGGATGGGCGACTTGGGCGTTGGAAGATAGTCAAGTTAAGGTTTGGATTATTAGTTATGTTTCTGCTGATATTCAGCCCCTTATTTTGCGAAAGTTGACCTCATATGACATGTGGACTGTGCTTGTGAGGATGTATGGCCGTAAAAAGAGAGTCCTGCGTACATACCAGATTAAACGCAGCATTTATTCTCTTAAACAGGGTGACTTGTCTGTGGCATCCTTCTATGCGGCCCTGAAGACTAAATGGGAGGAACTGGATTATCATGTGAATGATGACTGGAATTGTGGTTTTGATCATGAATTGTACTGGCAGAAAGAATGGATGGACCGCACTATTATCTTTCTGGGAGGTCTACGTGATGAGTTTGAATCTATGTCACTGCGGTACGAGTACGGGTGCTGGTACGGGTACGGGAAAACGGGTACCGGTACGGCGTTTTTGAAATTCATGGTACGGGTACGGTTTAAATTTTATGCAATAAAGTTAATTTTTTAATTATAAAAATTATAAATTTTTAAAGAAACAACAAAACACCATCTCACAAAAACAACCATTTCATAAAAACTTTAAAATAGCTTCAAAATTTTGACATTTGAGTGAGGAGAGCTTGGTTTATTTTGAAGTTTGAGTGAAAAGAGCTCTTTTTTTAGTCCTGTATTGCTAAATTTTGAAACAACAAAGCAGCTTATAATAATGTTTACCCTTTTCCTTGTGTGTGAATGGGTGGTGGAGGCCTCGACGCGCGTGAAAGGACCTCGACGGGCGTGAAAGCTTGGCATTTTAAAATGCTTTTATCGGATAAGCTTGATTTGGATCTGGTTTCAGATCCAAAACCAGATCCAAACGTACCATAATGTGTCCCCGAACCGGTACTGCCGTACCGGCGTGTCGGTACCGGTACGCGGCTCCTCCAGGCGTACCACGGTGACATAGGTTTGAATCCATTAGGAGTCAAATTCTCAACTGTGACAAGACCCCTGGAATTGAGGAGGTGTATGCCCGGGTGGAATCTGAGGAACAACGCCGTCAAGTGATGCATATTGACTCCAGTCATGGTAGTTCACCATCTGCGTTTGTTAGCCGTTCTCCAGGGACTGGGCAGCGTCCTATTCGGCGTTGCAGTCACTGTAACAAGTTGGGACACTCAATTGATTTTTGTGGGAACTTCATCCTGAGAAGAGGCTCACCTGTGGTCGTCCTCCCTCTGGTAGGCGGGGTGCTCCTGTGCCTGATACTAGCTCTTCTAGTGTTGAAAAACCGAAGCTTTCCTCTGACCAAATCAAGGAATTACAAGCATACATCAGCCAGCTATCTACTACTAAGGAGGAAGCCACCACGTTTGAGGGAGCTCAGTTAGCTCAAGCTCTTGTTGCCACAAGTGATCAAGGTAATCCCTTACTTGGTGATTGGGTAGTTGACAGTGGAGCTACTCATCATATGACAGGGAATCCTAAGATGTTTCAAGAGTACAAATTGTCGTCAGGGCAGCAATGCGTATCTATGGCTGATGGGTCTTCGATTTCTGTGGCTGGAAAAGGGAGTTTGTCCTTATTAAATAAATATCTTCTGTGTAATGCTCTTCATGTTCCCAATATTCCTGTGAATTTGTTATCTGTCAGCAGTATCACCAAAAAACTCAATTGTAATCTAATTTTCTCTGTTGATCATTGTACCCTGCAGGACTTGGTGACAGGAAAGATGATTGGGATTGGTTCGGTTATTGATGGCCTCTACAGACTGCCCGTACAGGTTGCCTCTGCTCTCATCTTAGCCACTAGCAGATAGTTGACGGGCGTGGAGGACAGGTCTAGCATTATGAGATGGCACGAGCGCCTCCCATTCCAGTTGATTAAGAAGTTGTTTACTTCTGTTTCCATAGACTCCTTCACATGTGAAGTGTGTCAGTTGGCTAAGCATTTAGGGCTTCGTACCCTATTTCTATCAATAAAACCACTCGTCCTTTTGCTTTGGTTCACTCTGATGTTTGGGGTCCTTCGGGAGTACCCACTTGTCGTGGTTTCCATTACTTTATGACTCTGATCAATGACTACTCCCGTTGTACGTTCGTGTACTTGTTGAAAGAACGCAGTGAGGTTCCTGTCGTTGTCAAAAAATTTGTTGCCTTTGTCGAAAACCAATTTCAGACCTCTGTTCAGATTTTCCGTACTGATAATGCCAGAGAGTATGTCTCCCAATCCCTAGATGACTTCCTGCGGAGCAAGGGTATTGTTCATGAGACGTCCTATATTTATACTCCTCCTCAAAATGGCGTGGCCGAACGTAAAAATCGCCATTTATTATATGTCACCCGAGCTATTATGTTCCATAGGCACGTTCCTAAGCGCTACTGGGCCGATGCTCTCCTCACTAGCGCCCACCTCATCAACCGTATGCCCACTCGTGTGTTGAATGGCCGTACTCCTTACTCTGTGCTCAATCCCACTCATAACCCCTGGCCTCTTACTCCTCGGGTGTTCGGGTGTGTTTGCTTTGTTCATAATCATAGTCCCACCATCAAGAAACTTGACCATCGGTCTGTCAAAGCTGTCTTCTTGGGGTATTCCTCCACTCAGAAAGGATATAAATGTCTTGATCCTACTACCTCCAAAATCTTTGTCTCCCGAGATGTTACCTTTCATGAACATGAGGCTTATTTTCCTGTGAATCCTCTTCAGGGGGAGTGTATAGGGGACAGTGTGGAAGAGTATTCTCCAAATCAGTTGATTCAGTTTTCTGACTTCTTGGACTACAAACTTAGTCACAGTGTGGAAGATACAGTCAGAGATGATAGAGACAGTCATGTGGAAGGGGGCCCTGTGGATGATCAGCCCACATCCCGTGATCATTTGTTTGGGCAGGTTTACACGAGAAAGGAGAAAAATGTGGTTGAGACTGTTGATGTAACCAATCCCAATCCTGTGAGTTCCCCGGATGAACCAAGTCAAATGAATGAAGAGCTTCCCATAGCCCTGCGCAAGGGGACCAGGTCATGTACTTCTCACCCTATTCAGAGATTTGTCTCATATTCAAAACTCAGTAAAGAATACAAATGTTTTATACAAATGCTTTATTACCACTTTGTCTATGTCTGTGATTCCCAGGTGTGTGGAAGATGCTAGAGAGGATCCTAAATGGCTACAGGCTATGACAGAGGAGATGGATGCCTTGGCAAAGAACAACACTTGGAAAGTGGTCGATATTCCCAAGGAGACTCACTTAGTTGGTTCCAAGTGGGTGTTTAGTATGAAGTATAAACTTGATGGCACTGTGGAACGGTATAAAGCTCGTTTGGTTGCAAAGGGGTTCAGCCAAAAATACGGAATTGACTATCTTGAAACTTTTGCTTCTGTTGCAAAACTGAAGACTGTGAGGGTCATTTTGGCACTTGCAGTACAAAAGAAGTGGGGCATGGACCAGCTTGATGTCAAGAACGCCTTCTTGAACGGCCATCTAGAGGAGGAGGTCTATATGAGCATGCCTCCCGGATATGCTCAAAGTGGAAAATGTTGTCATCTCAAGAAGGCCCTGTACGACCTGAAGCAGTCCCCTAGAGCATGGTTTGAAAGGCTGAGGGTGGTAATGAAGACAAATGGGTACAAACAAGGAAATGGTGATCATACCTTGTTCATTAAGCAGAGAAGTGGCCTGGTGAGCATTCTTCTTGTGTATGTTGATGATATGATTGTCACAGGTGATGATGAAGAAGAGAAAAGGAAGATGAATGAGAGGTTAGCTGCTGAATTTGACCTTAAAGATCTGGGAAAATTAAGGTACTTTCTGGGAATAGAGATTGCACGATCAGAGACAGGGCTTGTTATGAGCCAAAGGAAGTACGCTCTGGATCTTTTGAAGGAGACAGGTAAACTGGGATGCAGGCCCTTTCTAACTCCAATGGAGTCAGGTACAAAGATAAGTATCAAAACTTGTAACATCCTGGATGAGGAAGGAAAAGGACGGTATCAGAGGCTGGTTGGTAAGCTTATTTATCTTACTCTTACTCGCCCTGATATTACTTATGTTGTAAATGTGTTGAGTCAGTTTATGCATGCTCCTACTGATTGTCATTGGAAGAGTGCAGAAAGAGTGTTGGGGTACCTAAAAATAACCCAGGTAAAGGGTTACTGTATACACGGCAGGACATACTTAATATTGAAGGATACTCTGACGCCGATTGAGCTAGTTGCACGGATACCAGAAGGTCTACCACAGGGTACTACATCTTTCTAGGGGGAAACCTGGTGGTAGGAGGAGTAAAAGGCAGGAGGTCTGTTCTAGATCCAGTGCTGAGGCTGAATATAGGGCTGTTGCTATGGGGGTTACAGAGATGTTATGGCTAAAGATTCTTCTAGCAGATATTGGAATTGAAATTGAAGAGAAGATGAAAATGTATTGTGACAATAAGTCTGCGATTAACCTGATAAATAATCCCGTCTTGCATGACAGAAACAATAAGTCCACTTCATACGGGAGCGCATAGATTCAAAGGAGTTGATCCTTCCTTATATGAAGTCTGAAGATCAAATTGGAGATGTTCTAACTAAAGCCTTATGTACATCTCAATTTGAAAAGAATGTTAGCAAGCTTGGCATGTTTGACATGTATGCCAAGCTTGAGGGGGAGTGTTAGAATACCATGTAATAGGGAACCGGGTCCGGATATGGACCCGGTACCCATGGGCGTGGGAACGGAGGATGGGCTTGGTTCCCTAGGCGGTTCTCTCTTCCTCCCTCTTTTATTTCTAATCACTTATTGTAATTGTTGATTAAGTAAATTAAGTCTTCTCTCACATAGGGTTGCGGTTTTGCCCCTAGGTTAGAGCTTCTCCGTGGTTTTTCACCTCTTTCCGAGGTTTTCCACGTAAATCCTGTGTTTGTTTACCTTTCTCTTCTTCCGTTGCGTGCTTCTACAAGAGCCAAGTATGTTGTTTCCATAGACGATCATTCATCGCCCTCTTCAACCATATGACGAGATTCCAGACAATTACACACTTCTGCAACTGGGATAGCAGGTATATGGCGTCCCCAGCCCCGATTGTTGGAGCCCAAACTGTTCGAGCAGTATGACAACTACATCGGCAACCTTGCAAGATTCGGATTATGGTTGTGGATGCAGTTATTCATCTTCTTGAGCAAGGACCGCTACTAAGAATTGTGCCGCCCAAAGGGAATTACCTTCTGGCCAAACAAACAGCCCTCCACTGTGGAGATGGAAGAAGAAGTTGAGAGATTGGACAACGATTGTTGGTGGTTAGCCATGAAACCGAAAGAGGAGGGGAGTAGATTGCAGTTTCCAGGACCATGTTGGGCTCCTTGTAAGCCAGATATGGAGAAGTAGACAATGCTGCTGTTGGTTGACCGAGTCTTGAGGTTTTTGGAAGATTGCAAACAGAACTGGAAGAAGGAAGAGTGCAGCATGACCACCAACCAATATTGCCTTGGATTAAAAAGGGGGTAAAGAAGACGAGGCTCCAAACCTGGTGAAGGATGTAAATCAAGGAGAAGAGGCAGATGAGTCTTGGGAGAAAACAAGGAAGGTCGTGCGTGCCCATACTATGCTGAATCGATATTTCCAGCTCGGAGACAGTGGGCCGGAGAAGCCTACTGTGTGGGTAGCCACGGAGAAAGTTGCTCTTCCTGTCAAAGATATCCTCCCATTCCGATCGTTGCTTGAGGAAGCAACCATGGAAATCGTCGAGTACCTGATGGATGCTGAAGTCGTTTTTACTTTTTCCTATTCTAGGTTGCAAGTTTCAGGTCCTTGAGCAGGTCTTCATAGAGAATCAAGGAGGTGACAGTAACTAGGCCAGACGTCTAAAGAATGAGGGGGCACTCAAGTCTTTCCTAGATAATAAGGATGCTCTCAGAGGAACTACTTTGACTCTAGACGAATTGAGAGATTTTGATAGTGCAACCTTTCTTCTTGAAAAGCTTACAAAAGAACAACAGTCTTATCTCTATGTCTATCAGCTTCTAGGGCAATTTAAATGCAGGCTTAAGGCTCACAGTCGAGGTGCCGCTGTTTATATAAACCTTCTATTGCAAACAAACATGGTCACTTTTAAAGGAGTGTGTGGGTCGATGAATGCCTGGCTGATTGTTGAGAAGCCAAAGGAGGCTGTTCACACTACGGAGTTTAGTTGTCTCCTACCCAACTAACCAGTGTGTTTATGGAGATGACATATATGTGCAAATGTTAAGGAGCTGCAAGGTGGCAGGCAGCAGATGTGAGTGGGAGTCATGCGGAAGCTTCTAATGATGTTGCCAACCTAATGGGGACATTTGTATATGAGAAATGAGACGGGTCCTTTTGTGAACAAGGGGAATTACAGACGCTTTTCCATGCTGAGTGTCGAAACTCTTCTATCTAACAAGTTTAAGAAAGGTTGAACTTAAGGTTTGTTGTAGCTGTTACAGAAGCTTGAGTGGGGAATTAATAGGCGTTGACGAGACAGCTTAAGGGTGGGCGTCGGGCCGGGAAAATCCCGGCTCAGGCCGGGCCTGGGCCCGACAGGCCGGCCCGACAACGGGCCCGGGCCGGAGAGGCCGGCCCGGCGGCGGCCCGGTCGGCCCGACTCCCTTCCCCCCTTACCCTTCCGGCTTCCCCCCTTGCGGCCTTGCCGTCTCCCTCCGGCCTCCCCCTTCCCCTTCCTCTTCCTCTTTCCCCCGTTCCCCTTCCCCTTCCCCTTCCNCCGTCTCCCTTTCCCTTCCCCTTCCCCTTTCCCCCGTTCCTGACTTCCTCACGATCAAAACAACCCCAGGCGCGTCTAAATCCAAGTCCAGAAGCATCGGCGATTCGGCGTCCGGAAGCAAGCAACTGCAACATCGGTGCCCGGAAGCAGCTGCTCGGGTGGTTGTGTTCGTCGAGTCGGGCGAGGAGGAGCCGACGCCGTGACAGTCGCAACGAAGCCGGGCCGGGCCTAAGTTTTGGTGGCCAGGCCCGGTACCCGGCCCGGCAATATTATCGGGCCGGGCCTGGGCCGGGCTGGCCGGCCCGGCCCGATACCCACCCCTAATACAACTACTGAAAGGAGATGGTAGTCTTAACGACAAGAAGGATTCAGGCAGGAATGAGGAGGGGCATTGAGGGGACCAAATGGTTACAAGCCTTGAATCTGTTAAGGGAATGAGGCTGAAGGCGGTAATAAATCTGAAAAGGGGAAGTAGTAAAAGGAATGGTGCATTCGCTGTTAAACGATCACAGGTCCTAAAGGAGTACTAAGCAGGTACAGGCTGGTAGATCACAGTTTGGGCTTTCCCAAAACGTTAAAGAGGTATATGCTGATGTTAGAATATGTGTTAACGGAACCGGGTCCGTGTCTGGACCCGGTTCCCTAGGGCACGGGTACCGAGGTGGGCTCGGTACCCTAGGCGGCTTCTCCTCCCTCTCCCTCTATTTAATCTCACTTATGTGTACTTGGTGATTAAGTGAAATAGAATCTTTCTCTCTCCTAGGGTTGCGGTTGTGCATCTAGGTAGAGCTTCCCGTGGTTTTTTCCTCGTTTGAGGTTTTTCCACGTATATCGTGTGTTTCTCTTCTCTTCTTCCTTTTCGTGGTTTGAGTTTCTACATGGTATCAGAGCCACCGAAGTTGGAGAAGAGCGTTTTTCGTGGATCGTTCGTCGTGGAAGTTGCCGTCGCTCAACGCCGTTGAAGTTCCGGCGTCCGTCTTTCGTTTGCAGCCCATCCGTGCTGCCGTTCTGTTGCTGGGCATGCCACCGCCTAGGGATCTGTGGGGATCCGTGCTGCCGCCTCGAGATCCGTGCCGCTGCCTCGGGATTCGCACCGTTGTCTCGGGATCCGTGCGCGCCGTTGCCTAGGGTTCTGCGCCGTCGCCTTCTGTCTCCTGTCGCCGTTTGCGCCTGTTGCGCCGTCACTTTTGTTCCTTGCGCCGTAGCCGCTTCCGCCGTCGATCTTTGTGGTTGTTGTGATGGCTGAGTTGTTGGGTTCTCCCAAGAATGCCGGTCTCGATGCGGGCAGCACCTCCAAGGCTGAGAATGTGCCTATCCAGGTCACATCCATCCACCTTACCAAGGATAACTATCTCTCTTGGTCTGCCGCTCTCGAGATTGGGATCACTAGTCGTGGGCGCCTTTCCTACATCACTGGCGACAAACCTGCGCCCCTCAAATCTGACCCTCAATGGGAGACGTGGGCGTTGGACGACAGCCAGGTGAAGGTGTGGATTATTAGCTCCGTGTCCTCCGACATCCAGCCTCTTATTTTGAGGAAACCGACGTCTTTTGACATGTGGACTGTGCTTGCCAAGATGTATGGGCGCAAGAAGAGGCATCTGCACACCTACCAGATTAAACGGAGTATTTACTCTCTGACGCAGGGAGATCTGTCCGTTGCTGCCTACTATGCGGCTCTGAAGACCAAATGGGAGGAGCTGGACTACCATGTGACTGATGAGTGGAAGTGTGGTTCAGACCATTCCCTTCACTGGGAAAAAGAATGGATGGATCGCACGTTTTTGTTTCTTGGAGGTCTGCGGGATGAGTTTGAGCCTATACGCAGCCAGATTCTGAATGGTGATGAGATTCCGGGCATCGAAGAAGTCTATGCCCGTGTTGAGTCAGAGGAACAGCGTCGCCAAGTGATGCATCTCACTACCGGCAGTGTTCCCTCTGCTTTTGTCAGCTGTGCCTCAGGTACAGGGCAGCGTCCTGCTCGGCGTTGCACTCACTGCAACAAGTTGGGTCACTCTGCAGATTTTTGTTGGGATCTTCATCCTAAGAAGAGGTTGGTCAGAGGTCGGCCTCCCTCTGGCAGGCGCAGCCCCTCTTTGTCTGACTCCAGTCAGGGCACTCCTTCTAGTGGTGTGAAGACCACCAAGTTATCTCCTTATCAACTCAAGGAGCTCCAGGCGTATATTGGTCGTCTGTCGACTACCCCTGAGGAGTCCTCCACGTCTGATGGGGCTCAGCTCACCCAAGCCCTTGTTGCCTCTTCCGATCAAGGTAACTCTACCCTTGGTGATTGGATTGTTGATAGTGGTGCGACTCACCACATGACAGGAGATTCTAAACTTTTTTAAGATTATCAACTTTCCTCTGGCAAGCAACGTGTTTCTATGGCTGATGGGTCGTCTATCTCCGTGGCTGGGAAAGGAAGCTTATCTCTCTTGAACAAATACCGTCTTCATGATGCCCTGCATGTTCCCAATATACCTGTGAACTTACTTTCTGTCAGCAGTATTACTAAAGAGTTAAATTGTAATCTGATTTTTTCTGCTGATCATTGTTCCCTGAAGGACTTGGTGACAGGGCAGAAGTTTGGGATTGGTTCGGTTTCTGATGGGCTCTACAGGCTGCCAGTTCAAGTTGCTTCTGCATTGATTTCAGCCACGGGTGGTCACCTTTCGGGTGTAGATGCTAGATCTACTGTTGTGCGATGGCACGAGTGTCTCGGTCATCTTCCGTTTCAGCTAATAAAGAAATTGTTTCCTCATTTGTTTGCTTTTGTTTCCATTGACTCCTTCGCCTGTGAAGTCTGTCAAATGGCTAAACATGTCAGGGCTTCGTACCCCATTTCTCTTAATAAAACCACTCATCTGTTTGCCTTAGTACATTCCGATGTTTGGGGTCCTTCGGGAGTACCCACGTGTGGTGGTTGTCATTATTTTATGACGCTTATTGATGATTATTCTAGATGTACGTTTGTGTACCTGTTGCGAGAACGTAGTGAGGTTCCTACTGTTGTGAAGAATTTTGTTGCCTTTGTTCAGACCCAATTCCATACTTCTGTCCAAGCAATCCGCACGGATAATGCTAGGGAATATGTCTCCCAGTCTCTTGATGAGTTCCTGACAGGCAAGGGCATTGTTCACGAGACCTCTTGTAGCTACACCCCTCCTCAAAATGGTGTAGCAGAGTGCAAAAATAGGCATCTGTTGAATGTTACTCGGGCTATTATGTTTCAACGCCATGTGCCTAAACGGTTTTGGGGTGATGCACTTCTAACTAGTGCCCACCTTATTAACCGGATGCCTACTAGGGTGTTGGATGGTCAGTCTCCTTTTTCTACCCTGTGGCCCACTCAGGATCCGTGGCCTCTTACTCCTCGTGTATTTGGATGCAGTTGTTTTGTGCATAATCATAGCCCTACTCTCAAGAAACTTGATCCCAGGTCTTTTAAAGTTGTTTTCGTGGGGTACTCTTCCACTCAGAAGGGGTACAAATGTGTGGTTCCCACTACTTCAAAAATTTATGTTTCCAAGGATGTTACATTTCATGAACATGTGTTGTACTTTCAGGTGAATCCTCTTCAGGGGGAGTGTCTTGGGAACAAAGGGGAAGAGTATTCTCCTAATCAACTGATTCAGTTTATGGAGTTTTTGGACTACAAGGTTAGCCCCAGTGTCAGTGCGGTTAGTAAGGAGAAGGATAGTCAGATGGAAGCCATGGTCAGAGATGAGAATGAGATGGTGAGTCAGATGGAAGGGGTCACGGCTGATGCCCGGGATCATTTGTTTGGCCAGGTGTATGTCAGAAAGGAGACAGCTACAGTGGAAGATGTTGTTGAAGAGGATAGAACCAATCTCAATCCTGCGATCTCCCTGGATGACCCAAGTCCATCTAATGAAGATCTCCCCATTGCTCTACGCAAGGGCACCAGGTCATGTACTTCTCACCCTATTCAAAAATTTGTTTCTTATGCTAAGCTCAGTCCTGATTACAAGTGTTTTATCACATCCTTATCCCAAGTTGTGATTCCCAGGACGGTGGATGATGCGAAGAATGATCCCAAGTGGCTGCATGCTATGACAGAGGAGATGGGTGCGCTAGCTAAGAATAAAACGTGGGAAGTTGTTGATATCCCCAAAGGGACACACTTAGTGGGCTCCAAGTGGGTCTACAATGTTAAATACAAACCTGATGGCACAGTTGATCGGTATAAAGCTCGTCTTGTTGCGAAAGGGTTCAGCCAGAAGTATGGAATCGACTACCTTGAGACCTTTGCCCCAGTTGCAAAGTTGAAGACCGTGAGAGTCATTCTGGCTCTTGCTGTGCACGAGAAGTGGCGCATGGACCAACTTGATGTCAAGAATGCATTCTTGAATGGTCATATGGAGGAAGAGGTGTACATGAGCATGTCTCCCGGGTATGTCCAAGAGGGAAAGTGCTGTTATCTGAAAAAGGCTTTGTATGGCCTGAAGCAGTCGCCTAGAGCATGGTTTGAGAGACTGAGGATTGTTATGAAGTCTACTGGGTACAGGCAAGGAAATGGAGATCATACTATTTTCATAAAGCAGAGAAATGGGCTGGTTAGTCTTCTCCTCGTCTACGTTGATGATATGATTGTCACTGGCAGTGATGAAGAAGAAAACAGAAAAATGAAGGAAATGTTAGCTAAAGAGTTTGATCTCAAAGATTTGGGGAAACTGAGGTACTTTCTTGGGATAGAGATTGCTCGATCAGAGACAGGGCTGATTATGAGTCAAAGAAAGTACACTCTTGACTTACTAAAGGAAACTGGCAAGCTTGGTTGTAGGCCTTATCTTACTCCTATGGAGTCCGGGACTAAGATAAGTATCAAGACGGGCACTGTTCTGAATGAAGAAGGGAAAGGGCGATATCAGAGACTTGTTGGTAAGCTTATCTATCTTATCCTTACTCGCCCTGATATCACGTATGTTGTGAATGTTCTTAGTCAGTTTATGCATGCTCCTACTGATTGCCACTGGAAGAGTGCAGAAAGGGTGTTGGGGTATCTAAAGAATAACCCAGGAAAAGGGCTTTTGTATACTCGACAAAATGATCTTACCATTGAAGGGTACTCAGATGCAGATTGGGCAGGTTGCATAGACACAAGGAGGTCCACTACAGGGTATTGTATCTTCCTTGGAGGTAACCTGGTAGTTTGGAGGAGCAAGAGGCAAGAAGTGTGTTCGAGGTCTAGCGCTGAGGCTGAGTACAGGGCTGTGGCAATGGGGGTGACAGAGATGCTGTGGTTGAAGATTCTTCTGACTGATATTGGCATGAAACTGGAAGATAAAATGAAGATGTACTGTGACAACAAGTCAGCGATCAATCTGGCCAATAATCCGGTTCTTCACGACAGGACCAAACATGTGGAGATTGATCGTCATTTTATTCGGGAACGCATCGACTCAAAGGAGCTGATTTTGCCCTACATGAAATCTGAAGATCAAGTGGCGGACGTCTTAACTAAAGGGCTTTGTACTTCTTTTTTTGAGAAGAATGTTAGCAAGCTTGGCATGTTTGACATGTATGCCAAGCTTGAGGGGGAGTGTTAGAATATGTGTTACCGGAACCGGGTCCGTGTCTGGACCCGGTTCCCTAGGGCGCGGGTACCGAGGCGGGCTCGGTACCCTAAGCGGCTTCTCCTCCCTCTCCCTCTATTTAATCTCACTTATGTTTACTTGGTGATTAAGTGAAATAGAATCTTTCTCTCTCCTAGGGTTGCGGTTGTGCACCTAGGTAGAGCTTCCCGTGGTTTTTTCCTCGTTTGAGGTTTTTCCACGTACATCGTGTGTTTATCTTCTCTTTTTTCTCTTCGTGGTTTGAGTTTCTACAGCTGACAAGATTGTCACAAAGTTTCCCAAAGAGAGAATTGAAGAGAGTGTTCAGCCTTCAGGAATGATGGACACTTTTCTCAATCTCGTGAGGGACACATTGTTGATGACCCATTTCCAGCCAGTCACAGCAAACTAGTCTAACGTGCAATTACAGGTCAATTTCATGAATAGAGCAACATTGCTTGAAATTGCCAAAAATTTAAGAACTATCCATGGCATTTTCTGGCAGACAATAAAAGTTGGGCCCCAGAGGGTCAATCTTTTACCAACGAGGTTCTTCTCATTACTGGGAAGGGTAATTACACAATTAGAATTGAAGGAATGGAAGCAGCAGTGGTAGTTGTAGAGATGACAAAAGATTTTGCCATAGTGCAAATTCATTCCAATGGGCTATTCTATGGAGGACTACCCCTGCACTGAGTCCTGAGGAGAGCTGTTCCAATCCATATTCACCGTGACCAAAGAGACCGCACCACATAACTATTTAAGGCATGGGAAAAGAAACTTGACTCGGATGGACTTCATGGTTCACATCTTCCATTTGCAGCCACTGCATTGTTTGCAAGGTTCTCATCATCCTCTACCCGTCAAAAACAAATACTCAAGGAACCAAGACAGGGTTGCTTGCCAGGAAAGGAGGAGAGGAAAGCAATCAAGAGATCTAAATCATGGCATAAGGAACTAGCTCTAACACACAAATTTATCAAGGAGGCCAAGGTTCATGCGTTGATAGATGTATTGAAAATGACCATGAGAAAAACCCCAGTGTCAGGCCCAAATCTGATGAGAAGAGGGGCCTGCTATCAACTTAATGGAAGCAGAGATTTATCAGTTCTGTTGGGTGTTGTGGGGTTGCTGCAGGAGCTTATAAAGACATGCACCAAGTTAGGTGATTGGGAGACAATGCAAATACAGAGGCCTGGAATACATCTCTTGGCTCACTAGAAGGCTCTTATAAGTCAGCAGTCTTTCCTTACACCTTGAGAACAAGGTGTTTTTCAAAGGGGGAGTATTGTTAGGCACCGGGTATAGAATAGATCAGATCCTCACGGGCTTGATCCAGTAGTGCTTTTAAATAAGGTCGAAGGACCTTAGTTGAGGATCACCACTAATTTTGAGCGTTTTACCTTCTGGGAAGGGAAGACCCTAATCGAGAATTCGGGTGGGGAGTGCGTGTGTTAGCGGGTTCCTCTTGTAAGGGGTGTTCGTGTTAGCAGTGGCTAACACCTTCATTATTGCCACTTGGGAGGGAGGTAAACAAGTCAGAACTGTACGTTAGTTTAGTTGTTCATACATAAGAACCAACCCAGTCTTCTAAGTAAGTTTCCACCGCCTTCACTCTTAATGAATATTCTTCAAATTTTTTAGTGGTTCAACTCAATATACTGAAAACAATACGGCACATCACAGTCCCCAGACAGCTGAAAGGGAGTCTACATCTTGCCATACGTCAATTACAACAATATAGAAAATTCAGAGCAGGCTTAGACCAAATTATTTTTTTGATGTGCAGGAACCAAGTCTCAAGAGGTCGTAAAAATGGCAGCCCTTAAATTCTTGATGGAAGATGACAATGTTCAACCAAAAGCTATCAAAATTATATTTCTTCTAAAAACCTACCTCAAATTAAGTACAAATTAGAATAAACAACCAACCAAAGCGACTTTAAAGGAATAAAAACCTCAACAAAGAAAACATGAACAAGAATAGCTAGTCTTCAACATACCCATTTATTTGATTGCAGTAATTAGAAATTTGATTTGTTATGAGAAAGCTATCAAGACGTGAAGGTTCAGGAAGAGGCTTAAAGATTGGATTTGAAGGATCTTCCTCTGGCAATGGCTCCTCTCCAGCAGCCTTGCGAGCCATGTTCTCAGCCCTGTACAAGGGAAGAAATGTTACACAAGAAAAATGCAAATGAACTAGGTCAAGTACGCAACAAGGTCGTTCGATTCAGATATATGGTAGAGTCTGGAGCTCTCCCACTCTTCTCCTTCCTTCCCTCATTAATCTTATACAAGTAAAATGATAAATGAACTAGGACAAATACAGTATAGGATGAATTTATTTTAGCTATATTGTGGGATCAAACTTCTGTCATATTAACTGATTGTAAAAGAACTTCTGATGATGGTGTCTGTCATTACCTTCTTTTCTGTAGCCATGCCTGCTGCTGGGATTGCTGCCGTGAAAGATTACGATAATAATATTGAAACTGAAAAGGAAGAGAAGGAATTAGGCACGCTCACCTCCACATGTTCAGCGAGCTAAGAGAAGGCAAGAAAAACCTAAATTCTTACTTTCTGTTGTTCCATGGATAGATCATCCATGCATTCAATTAAAAATTCTAAGTTCCGCTCCATGAATGGGTTTGTGGATAAGGAAAGACGATCATAATCACACTGCAAGAAGACAAAAAAGATTAAGTTTTTCAACCAAGGAGAGGGGGGTGGGTGTGAGGTGGGGTTTGGAAGCTGGCATGAGACTAAACCTGAGAAACAGGAGTATCAGGTTCTAGATCTGACATGAAAGCGCTTATTAGAGCAGAATTTGAAACCTTGATCTGAAATAAATATGAAATCAACATACAAATTTTAGTAAGGTGAAAATGATTATGTTTGCCTGATAATATTCCAAAGATCAAACTGTAACAACTCTGTCCAAAACTGACCCAGCTGGCTTGATATGTAGATCCTAACGTGCCTCATAGTTGGTCTCAGTTTGCACAAATAAAAGCTAAGAACGGTGGTAACCAAATAATATGTCACACAGGTATATGAGCTCCTCAAATTTTCTCAAAACTTTTAATGTACAATTACTTTTATGTCCTTCAGACATGCGACATTACAGTCAACTCCGTGTAAGGAACACATGTCCTTGCATGTTATACCTATGTTCAAGTGATGAAATTAGCAACTCAATATTAATTATCAATTTGGTCCAAAATTGTCTTAAGTGCTTATTTTAGCACATCTATATCCACCACATAGTTTCTTCAGCTTGTGCCCCAAAAACACTATGGACCATCGCAACTAATAGTGGAGGACATGGGTTTATAAATCCATCAAGGGTTTTGAAAACCATACGCACAGTATCAAACTATCTCCACTTTGAAATATTACAACTAATCCCCCCCTTAGGCACATGTTTCCATGTGCAAGACCTCAAATCTAAATGTTGAACTTGGCCTCATAAAATCCCCAATCAAAACAAACACTAGGTATGGCAAATCCCACCCTGCTATGTAGCTAGTTGTATCCAAAAATGCTATGAGCCAAGACAACTAACAGTGTGGAGAACATGTGAATAATGATCAATATAGTGCCAAACTAACCCCATTTTGGCATGTTACGCAAACAATATCTTCTTGTGACTAATAAGCATAGAGAAGATTTACATACAAATTTTGAAAAAAGCACCATAACAAGTAATAAACGAAGATGAGGCCCCATACAGGTATTTCTTCAAAGACATCCACCCACGCCAATTTTTTCTCCCTCAGCCTATAAAAAGAATGCATCCATAAAATAGTTTAAAGGAATGAAATAAAACATGATAAAGTACATATTACACATGCATACATATTGAACATGTACTATTGTCACAAAGGTCGCCACTTTTTCCACAATATCATGTTACAAGGGAAAACAAGTAAACAGGATAAAATGTGAAAATTCATGATAATTTGAAAATATCAACCAAAAAGTTTTTTGTGTTTTTAACATGTTTTATCACAATATTTTCACATATATAAAAAAAAAAACCTTAATATATGGGGTTTCTTTTAACATTTAACATCTATTTTCAAATTTTACCAATGTTTTTGCAATAAAGTTAATAGAAAGCTCAAAACTTTGTAATTTGTTATTATTTTTATATTTTTTTAAATTCCAAAAATTTCTTGAGATTTTCTGAGGAAAACAAACTTTCCAATTAATACCTGCGAAAAACGTGACTGAGAAAGGCTGAAAAATAGTATCTGTGACCATGATGTATACATATATGATTAGTGAAAGTAAAGAAAATGAATGTACTTCTCGCCAGTAAAATTGTTGCTGTGGTGTAGATCCATAAATGAATCTGTGAGCTTCAAGGCCTTAAGTGCGAGCACACCTTGGCTAGATCTTGAAGGGTCATAAATGATGCAGACACATCGTCTGATGTTCTCCTGTAAATGGGCAATTGGGAACCATACTTCAGTTGGAGAACCACCAATAGTTTAAAATTCAAACATGGACCAACCTAATGTAACTGCTATTATGTAAAAATACTATATGGTTCCCCTACGGATAGCTGTAAATGAAAAAAATCTTGTCTACAATGTACAAAAAATGGTCCTGCATATGCTATGCATATCTCAAGGTCCTGTTAACAAATTAAAAGAACAGGTTTATGTTAATGTCATCATCTAGCACCTATAATCATGGTCCAGTATCCAAATTATATGTGTATCTGGGTCATCCAGACAATAACCAGAGGCTGTAATGAAGAAGACTGAAACCAATCAGATTCTCTAGAAAAAGAGAAACAGTTGTATGTTATGACACTTCTATCACTGGTAGACCTAAACCAATTTCACACTTCCTCAATTTTTTCCTCCTCCTATACAAGAACAATCAGACTATGAAATGGAAAATATATTGCTGCCTTGTACAGTTGCAACTGAAAACCAGCCAACAGTGGAAAGAGAAAATGTATACTTGAGGATAAACAACAAGTGAAATTTATTACTGACTACAACAAGTGAAAATAAAGAGTGCAGTGGCACGTCAAGTCAAATTCTCCACATAAGCCACAGGATAGATGAACCAAACTTACCTGGTAATTCATGAAAGTTTCAATCAATTCTACAGTCTGATAAGAACCCATATAGGTCGACTGATACCTGGTGAACATTGACAAGGAGATGAAATCATCAATGCTACAAGAATCAATGCTAATAATACAGCAGATTACCAACTATATATGCAAGTTCCCCATACCATCCAACGGTGTTGTTATCAACATTAACATCTCTCAAGCACCTCATCATCTCAAGCTGATAGCTAGCCCCATCTGCTTCAATTTCCTCATCATCTTCCCGGATCTAAGAATCAATTCATTCACAAAGGGTAAATGCAAAGCCAAGCCTGTGATTATTAAAGAGATATGTGCTGGTAAACCATTTGAAAGGTCAAGTAGAACTGAAGCACAAACCGGGAATGGGAAGCAGTTGGTAACTTCCAGAACGCTACCAACATCCAACCCCAAAAGTTGCCCAGTAACCAGAGCAGGCATAAACTCTTTACAGTGCTTAATTATCTTCAAGACAGCCTGTACAAGAATATCACAGATCAACAGAGGAATATCAAAAAAATTTTTGCAGATGTCTTAGTGGGGTGGTTAACTAGCAAGGAAACATATAAAGGCTTTGCTCTGTCACATCCTCATACAATTCAATGGTCATAAAAAATCTTACTGCCCACCACTGTAGACCGCATATGTGTCTGCAATAGAATGGATAATCTTCTTAAGGTGGTCCAAAATTATTTTAAAGAACCACCATTATCATATACATGTTGTAACGACCCAGCCCAAAACTGAATCAAGCACCTTGTCTAGTAGTTCCCCACCCATCCTCTAGTCTCCTTCAACTCAAACGAGCCATAGAGTAGGATAGACACGAAGTATAAATTGGACCTCAATATGCAAGTTCATCATTCTCTTCCAAATTTCTAGATAAATAATCATTTCTCATCATTCTATATACGGGGTGCTACACTACAAACGGACATAAATACAATTTGTGCACCAAGAAACTGATAGGTAGGTAGCAATTCTACAATAAATTCCACAACATGGTAAAAATTCAGAAATATTCCAATCACAGGTGCATGCTTGGTGCTCCTCTAAACTAACCATGAGAAGTTGAGAACCATAACTTTCTAATGTTTACCATTATGATGCCAAATCCAGCTCATGAACATGTGAAATAAAAAGAACTCCAGAAAAGAAACGAAGAAGAAAGAAAAGAGGCAAAGCTCAAGATGGGCAGGACAGAATTACCAAGCCTTCGATCTGGACAACTCTCAAAGGCGAGGAAACCTCCTCCGAGGACGCTACTTGGAGGAAGGACCGCATTGTAGCTGTGACCAAAACCAATGGAGAAGATTTTGCACGAAAATCAGAAAGCAGCGGGGAACAATGAATTGAACACCACTAATGAAAAGGAAAATACGACCCAATAACGGAACAATGAGTTGAACACCGCCAATGAAAACATCCAACAACAGAAAAAACAAGTTTCAACAACAAAGAGAGAGAGAGCGAGAGTACTAACGATTTGCCATGTTCTCCTAGAGCGAGAAAGAGCTCTATAGCCGTAGGAGGTGGGGCTTGCTTCCGACGGATGCAGCACCCAGTCTCGCCGCGAGAGAGAGGGAGAGAGGGAGACGGAGGTTTGGTGCGGGCAAGACTTTTTGATAAATATCATTTGAGGGCCAAATGTTTAGCTGATTTCTGAATTACACCATGTTTCATTGTTTCTGTAAATCGGGAGAGGCAAATGCTAAAGGAAGCGCGTTAATTCAAGTTTGCGTTGTTGACGGCCAGTTCTACCTACTTAACAGATCAAACCAAAACATGAGAGTAGGAAGTCTATGGTTTGATATAAATATATTTTAAAAACAAATTTTAGAATTTTGTCTAAAGTTTTCCCCAAAAAAGCACAGATCCTAGTTGAATTAGGCATCGCGACTATGATGCCCTTCTTAATCAAATTAGTTCTTAATCTTAGAGAACGGACAATTTGATAAAATCACCATACATCCTTTTCTATATTGGAAGAAATAATCGAGTATAGATAATCGATTTTCATATTCAAAAACGATTATCTTTCTAAGTTTTTGTCTTTGGGCAACAAGTTCCTTTCAACCAACTGTTTACAAAGATTTAATTTACTGTTACGTTAGCTCCCATAATAAATGCACATAATATTTTTTTCTATGCAACGGTTTTTTCTTTTATCAGCCGATCAACATGGATTTGCTTCACCATTATGTTCTCTTGCTCTAAATTCCGAACTTAAATGTGTTGGCGCAATGAGTTGGGTTTGTGGCTCTGGCACAGACAACCACACTTCAAATTCTATTGGCAGAACTCTTTAAGAAAACAAAATACATACACAATTACTTTTTCTCGATTTAGCCAAATTGTTCTTGACGTAGAAATCAAACTTGCTCTAAGACTCTCGTGACATGAGTTGTAAAATGATTTTTTTTATTTTCTTAAACATTCTAAAATAGTTATTAACTGTTTCTTTAAAAAAAATTAAAAAGTCAGTGTGTTTTTTTTTTCGGGATTGGGGACACCAACTGGAAAGTGGAAACCGTTACTGAACAAATATCGCCTCTAGCTATACAAAGATGCTACCATAGTCCATAGTCGCTTTAAAAAACAAAAATTATAGATGTCAATGGATTAGACTCCGATTGGATATCCAATTGAAGTACTTCGAAAAAGTTGGATATGGAGAAACTAACGTCTGTTCAAGAAATTGGATTGGATTTAGTCTTAAAAATTATATCTGATCGGATTTGAATTCAGCTTTAAGTAAAATATTTCTCTCTTTCAAAAAGCACTTGCAACTTCAAATTGCTGAAGCTGATGAAGGTCACGTCAGAGCAAAGCCCTCTTGTGAAGAGGGCTTTGCTGGTGACGTGACATGACCTGACCGCTTTCCTTTTCTTCCAAAAATCCATAAAGGCAGAGCTAGGAAAGGCAAGAATGGAAAGGTCAGGAATTCAATCAGATTTATATTCAGATGGGCTCAATTTTAAATAAATATTTTATGTCTAGGATGCATATATTTTGAGAGTTAGTTCTTAACATATCATAATGTGGTTCGGATTCAATTGTGTATTTAAAAGTGGAATTCAGATTTGGACCATATTCAAATTGTGAATTAGAAATCAGATTCAACTGTATGCAAACTTTTAATCATTCGTATTTGAATTAAATTCAAATTCATACATGTAATATCCGATTGGTTGGATATGGTAAAGGGTAGATAAGCATATGACGTTTGATGCCAAATCTTTGTCTT
This sequence comes from Nymphaea thermarum, assembly GCA_011799765.1. Lineage (NCBI taxonomy): Eukaryota > Viridiplantae > Streptophyta > Magnoliopsida > Nymphaeales > Nymphaeaceae > Nymphaea > Nymphaea thermarum. Next base: position 123,438 of record JAANDH010000008.1, on the reverse strand, counting down.
TGTCCTTCTTGTTTTCCCTGTTATAGTAAATAAGTACTTTGAAAAATCAACCATCCCAACAATACATAATCTTAATAGGGAAGTCTGTGACTCTTTATATCATCAACAAAAATGTAGAACTACAAGGCATTCTTTTGAAAATAACATTGCAAGCATGTGTCTAAATCGAAATTCATCGAACGTTGCAACGGGTGAAGGTCCTCTATAAAATGCCGACGAAGGTTAGGGTTTAACTGATCGGTCCTTTATGGGAACGCTGTCGAGGGAGACTCCCGGTGAGCCCTCGACAGTTCCTCTCTATCCTTCGCGATCGAGGAGGACCAACAATGGACACCGGGCGTTTCAGAGAGCCATCGCTCTGCTTCAGTGAGCAAATGTGTTCGCTAAGACGCCTACACCTCTCTCTCTCTCTCTCTCTTTCTCTCTGTCTGTCTCTCGGTCGCTCCTTTCTCTCTCGCTATCTGTGTATGTGCAGTATTTGGTGGCACGACAACTGCCGTATATCATCGACAAATTTGCTTCATTTGGTTGCTAACTCACATTTATTCCATACTGGAAAATGCCCATCTTGTTCTTTGTTGTTATTATTTATAAGTTATTCATTATGTGTCTGAAAGAAAGCGATAAATTCAATCTTTTCAATTGGACAAGGCGTAAGCCTTGTGATCGAAATCTTCTAGTATAGTACTCTGGGGCTATTTCAAGCTAGAGGGGGTATCTGAAAGTGGTAGACGTTTCTGCATTACTTGGCGAGCCTTTTATAATTAGCCTTGCTTAGACTTTCTACTTTCTCTTTGACGTGTAATTGCTACCTGAATCTTGTTTTTTCCAAGTTCAACACATTGGTCTAGTTACTGTGGACCGTGATGTTGGACATTGGAGTTTTTAAGCATGTTTAGGTCTGCTTCCCTTGTGGAGTTCATCATCGCCACCGGCACCTTGCTTCTTGAAAAGGGACATTTTTCAGCTGTTTTTCCTAAAATTCTTTTCCTTCCAAATTCTGTGCAGTGGCTCTGTATACTTCAGCCATAGCTCCTTTATACATTGTTACCATAGATTTTCAACCTCTAGCTTAGGTATGCTTAGGTACATTTGTAATAAGATGGAAGGTTTTGTTTTAGCTAAAAGAGGCCCACTGAAAGTAAAACTCGTCCTGTCAGATTGTTTCTGGACAGCTTCATCTTCATTGCTTGCTCATACTAGTTCATGTTTGCAATTTTACTGTAGCTTTTTACCTGTATTTGCTGGGACATGTGATCATTAAGATCAAACCCTGTGACATTTCTACGTTTTCATTTTTCAACTAATTGACCTTTTATCATACACACGGCACTTCATGAAAAGAATTGGTCTTGTGAGTATGTGGACTTCATGTCCGAGAAAATTGTATCGAAATTGATCATCTTGCTGATATGGGGATGTATGAAACATTGAAAACGAAAGTGTATGTACTTGAAAAAATCAAGATCTAGTTCCTGGATAAAGGTCGTATGTATGTGGACGCACGTTTCTTGCTGTAATATCGTAACTGATTTTGCTCTCTAGTGGCTGTGAGCAGGGGTGACGTCAGTTCTGCAGACATTGGTGAATGATTGTTGTGGCTAAGCTGTGGATAGCTGAAGGGACTTGGAGAACCTCTAAATTATTAAACTGCAAATTTCGTTATTTTCTCTTCTTATTTTATTTTGTAAAAATCATTGCATTGTTGTGTCTTTTAAGCAGTTCAATTGTAGTCCCTGTCTACAGATCACCATTCAATCTTTTGACATCAGGCCAAGAACCAAAGTCGATGTCAAATTCAGGACATCTGTATCAGTAAACTATGTTTATTGTAGCATGTATTTATTCATTGAAACAAAAAGTGGGATGGAGTATCTTCATAGCCTTGTTGTAAGCACTGCTCATTCTACAAACATGCCTCGATCAGCTATATATCCTCGATTGAATCTCTCTCTCTCTCTCTCTTAGGTTTTGTTGAGTAATAATGGTTCACACTCACACCAGGATAATTTTACGAGGCTCGATCAGCTATATATCCAGGATGGAATCTCTCTCTCACTCACATTTTCTCTCTCATTACAGTCTTTCAACATTTTGTACGCTGATGTGTAGAAGCCATTTGGTATTCTCGATGAGCCTTTCTTTTTGATAAAAAATGGCCGTAGCGATCTAAACATGTTTAGCACCAACTTCATGTGCCTCCACTTTAGCAACTTTCCTTCTTCAAGCACCATAACTTCTTCCTTGATAAATTGCAGGCCTCTTGATTGATTATCAATTCTTCCCTTGTATATGAAGACAACTAAGAGGCAAAGGTACCATGTCCTGATGATGGTTGCCATGGTTATCACTTTTATATCCTTCAGGCGTCCTGGTGTTTGTGACAGGATGGAGCTTGATAAGATTTTTAAGTTTGTTAGTGATTGTAAGATGATTGTCTTTCATTTACCCGGCTTTGTTAGGACCTCTGCAACTTGGTCTGTGGTGGAGACATATTTAATAGGCAGAATTTTTTAGCAAGTTTTAAACACGTTCTTATCTATGTGCTGAATGTGATGCCATATTTCACATTCCAACATTATCTTACAATAATATTGGCTTTCTGACTTGGGATATGTCAAGTTTTTGAAGGACAGACCGAACCCTAACGATTTTAACAATGGTAAAATGCGGTGGATTGGTGTTCTGCCTTAGTGCTAGATTTTGATACCAGTGCTTTTTTCTTCGAGCTCCATGATGCCAAATCCCATCAGCCTTCCTTTTTCTTGAAAACCGTTCACATTTTAGTACATGTTTGGCATTCTGGATATGAACAAAAAATTCAAGTCAGATGTGGTACGTAGGAGCTGTAGTCGAACTCCATGGCTTCCATTCACTTTTTATTTTTTAAGAATTTCTGAAAGTCTCTAAGTTTAGAATCTTCGAAAGGAGTAGAGATTAAAATTCACCACGATGGCTATTTCAAAACTAAAATTCACCACGATGGCTGTTTCATGCTTTAGCAGGCAAAGCAGTGTTGAGGAGTCCATCCCATTCTCGCGACTCTAATGCTCATAATAAATGACACCAGATGTTGATTATCTCCTGCTCTGTCCCTCTTTCAGTACACCAGATGCCTTTATGTATTTGTTTATTTATTATTCTAATATTATAAATTCGAATCCTTTACATTTCAGTCCCATGTGATATCGCTCCACATTATTTCCCAACTGAACATACAGTAACTTCAAATTGGATTGACTGCAGGTCAACCTTCATTAGTTTAAGCAACCAAATTTCGTCGTGATCATGTTCGTTCACTTTTGAGTCTCATAAAATTCTACAGACATACGAGGCTCTTATGAAATATTAATTCGGCCCTATAAATCAATTTACCAAAGTAAATGCTAGATTTTGAAATTTGCATACTCTTGCACACTTATGCTTGCATGCACACAAGTATCTATAATCTTGTATTTGCACTCCATGGCTGATAAATGTGGTGCAAATGACCAAAAATAAGAATGTTAGAGGCCGACAATTTTGCATGTCACATATGCTTTAATAATTGCATGGGTTTTCATGCACATCTTAGATGTTATAAATGTTAGAGGTCTGATCTTTTGCTGGGCTCGCCTTCTTAATGTAGAGTTTGATTGCCCTGGATGTTGATACAGAACCTTGGATCTCAGATTCAAGAATCTTGAAATATGTGGCAATAGAAAACCACCTTGAGACTATGTGGATCTCTCTTCTTCTCACCATTGATTTCGCTGGCAGACAGTTTCAACCAGCAAAACTCTCTCTCTCTCTCTGTCTGAGTTTCACCCCAGCAGAGAAACCTATGAAGAGCAAGCTGACGTAGGATCTATGCGTATGCATATATATCACTATTGGTTTCATCAGCGACTACCTGCGAACACTCTCTCTCTTTCTTTTTCTCTCACCTGTGTTGGCCATGACAGCAGCTCGTCTCCGGCTAAGACTTCTCACATGGATATGAGATCGACATGAGAGATCGAACTCACTCCCTCTTCTTTTACCGACCTGAGATCCTTAAATTTTAAGTTTTTCATAGATGTAAAATCCAAGGATCTCAGTTTCCATGTTTGCTAAATCATGGATGTTCCTATGAAATCCAGCCTCGGATTGCAGGTCAAAGGCTATCAAATCAAGCATGGCCTAAATTCATGGTTTTAGATGACTAAATCTCAAAGCAAAAGTTAAATAACTAAATATGCTTCAATTTTGTTGATCTCAAGTGAGTTTAATTTTAAGATACGACAATTACAATAAAATGAGCAGTAAGAAGAAGTGAATGTAAGAGGAACTTCCTCTGTTGAAAGAGGAATGTAATCATCTGGGCTTCAATATAAGTTCTCCTCGTTTTAGACGTTGGAATGGTTCTATCTAAATGGTCCAACTTAGGCAATTTGGCTGTTCTTTTATTCTTCTTTAGGTAGATCGTGAGATAGAAACTGAATTTTTTACGACCAACACCCTGCCAGTTTCCTAGCAAAAGTCATTGTCTCATCCTATGGATTTGGTTTGAGCTGATGGTCTTTTGGTTTTACTCTTAGCAACCAAACTTCTTGCAATATATTGCAGCTTCACGTATAGTCCTGAGTTTGTGAAATAATTGATGTGGTCAAATCGTTTGCCTAAGTGAGCAACGTGGATATGGTCATTTGCGAAAGAATGGTGTTTTTTTTTTTTTAATATGGGAGCATATCAATGAGTGCATGTTACACCTGTGTGTTCAATTATTCTTCATTGATATTTTCTCTTAGCATCATTTTATAGTTTAACTCAAAAATTGTATTATGCGTGCTATCTTCTTTCTTTTTTTTTTTTTTTTTGTATTCAGAGGCTTCTCAAATGAATTTCAATGTGAAAGGAACTTCTTTTTTACCTGCCATTTTACCGTAGTAATTGCTGTTGGAATGCAAGTACCCAGCCTATCAAAATATGCTTGCTCAATAGAGTAAGACATCAATCTTTCATTTCAATAAGAGAAGATCAATTTATTTGATTGCATGATGAACTCCCTTGAAAAGCATTGGTGCACATCTAAACAAGGCGCTTTACCAACTGAGCTATAGCCCTTGTGATAAATATCTTATCATATAGATCATTTCTTGTCAAGAAAGATATTACATGATCTAACACGATACCCTAATCCGTTTCCTACCAAGGATTGATATTGCTTAGAAGTCATATTCCATCTATAATAAATAATAAATACCCGATACGATGCACCCTTTCTCTTTGTGATGATAAATGACCTACTTAACCCAGTGGTTAGAGTATTGCTTTCATATGGCGGGAGTCATTGATTCAAATCCAATACTAGGTAAAACTTATTAGGTACCAGAGTCAATGAATGGCATCTAATAAGTTTTTCTACCCCCTTTCCTTTTATTGATTATTTTGTGTCTTCTTCTTTTACTTCTCACGACATTGTTATAGTATATTATGATTTTAGTTTTCTGTTTAGCCTTGAGCTATCATTATTCTCTTGTATTTCATGCATTGTTGATGATTCATATGCCTGTGATGATACATATGCCTATGTCGTGACACATGATGTACTGAAATGTCTTGCTTGGCAATGCCAAACCTTTCAACGTTTAGAACAAAGATCGGTGCCGAGACATACCACAAGGTACACATGCTCAAAGCACTGCAATTTAGTCCCCTTGACATGGTAGTGCATTTTATGTTAGGACTTGGGCGACTATGAATGGCAAGAAAGATTGTCTTGGCTTTGCTACATGGATCGAGTTATGTTATCCACGGGGGATACGGTCCATAAATATGACTAATATGGTGCATGACGTGTATGTTTGCATCTCTGCATGTTTGAATGCCTGGTCTGGCTTAAAGTCAACCGAACATATAAGATGTAAATGCAAAACCATGCAATTATCAAAGCACACGTGACATGCAAAATTTATCAGTCATGTGCTGCAACTTGTGGCCCATACTGACAGAAATCTGTAAAAATTATGTTCAAAGGACACAATAAAATTTAATTTGTTTTCCTAACATGCAGAAGATTCATTTGCAATTTCGTGGCAGTTAACTTCAGCTGATGCACTTTTAAAGGTGTGTGAACCCACAGATTTAGTTCTCATGAGTTTTTTTTTTTCACTTGGTTTTCAGCATTGTTCTTTATTTTTCAGCATGTATATTTCATTCTTTTTAATTGAAGTCATGATGATCCAATTAAATCAGACTACTCAGGCTCTTATGGGTACTCATGATTTGCAAGTCCTGGACAATAATAATTATGTCTATTGGTGCAAGTTATCAGGTAAGTGTGATTTTTATACCCGAAAACCTCAACAAAATTTTCTGGGTATGTAAATATGGCTATTTAAATTGTATAATTGATTTTTTTTTTTAGATTAGATGCTCCTATTCGTAAATCGAAAAGAGAAATATTTGGTTTTCAGATGTGGGGATTATATATGTATGTAACTAGTTTCTCTAAGTACTTGATGCATAGATGCTTAATTAGACTACATGCATTATTATTTGTATATATTGCCAATCCACAACCAATTGAGCTGAATCACTGGATGGGTCGATTCAGCGCATCGGCACCTTAGCAAATTCAATTCTAAATTATATCTTTATGCCGCTGGTTAGCATGTGCCATGGCTCAGTCTTTCATGGAAGACAGAAAGTATATTCGCTATCTAGATAACTGCTTATGACAGTAACGGATCTGTTTCCTATTGTTCCTTCTTAATCTATTACAATAAACGTCACTGCTCATGCCCCATCAACCACAAAGATTGCTGATTCAAAAAACTTAAATGATGGGAAATCAGCAACCACATGGTCTGCAGTTGTCAACAGTTTGTCCTTATTTTGTGGCTACACGTTTCTTTATCCTTTTCTCTTTTTCCATCATTTGTTGATTTGGATAGAAAGAGTTTGGTATTTGTCCAAATTCCAAAATTTATAAATTCACTTGCTGCTACTTAGCTCTCTCCAATATTATGTTTGCAAATAAATGCCTTTTGAAACTTTCAAGTAGAGAAAGAAGACACTCACTTGTGCATATCTGCTAATGAGCAACAGGCTAAGGCTGGTATTGTGGTTAGACATTTCAAATGCACAAAGCAAATTTAAGGTTATGTATTCCTTTAGTTTACATTTATTCATATAATTCACAGTTTCTTCTTGTTGGTCAATAACATTGAGCTGATTTTGTTTTGATCCTTGTGATATACTTGAACTATTGCATCATTTCCTGTGTTTGTTTCATAGGAAAATTTAGTTTGATGTTTAATTTGTATACATCTAATATGCAGCTCTTTTGTTTTGAAAAGGGAAGTTGATGAAGGGAAGTGCTTTGCAGGTGAATACTCCACTCTTTTCTTGAATAGTCTTCAGAGTTTGAAATACTCCTGTAATTCTACATAAAGTTCCTTTGTGCTCAGCATTATTTTATTGGTGGAAGAACTTAGTTGTTACAGTTGAATGCACTTACTAGCTATGTAAAAAAAATAATAACTTATAGACATTTAGACTTATGTGTCAAGAAATGCTTTAAGCAAGGTTCAAAATATGGCTTTGTCTTTGTCATTGTTTATTGTTCCAGGCTATTTGATTTGGCATTTCCTACAAATTTGTGTATTTGTCAATGAATTTGACATTTGTACCATGATTCCCATCGTGAATAAACTTTCACTCATGAGCGACGCAGGTGCGGGTGCGGATGCGACCCGGATTTGCACCCATACACAGTCAAGGTGAGTCCGGTGCGGTCAGCCACACCCAACCATTTTTGTCATATCTGGATGCGCACCTGACTCGCGTTTGATGCGAGTCCAGTGCGGCAAAATTGCATCGACATTTTGGTCCATTTTTTGGTTTTTGTTTTAAATTTTATTTATGGAAAACACGATTTAGGGCTTGTTTGAGTTGATCCAACTTTCTCCTGGTTCAAACTCGATCACATTTTGAGCACCCCCTTTTTTGCTACAGCATTTTTGAACTGATTTTCCACTCGTTCTTTCTGCTTAGGACACGAATTTCTGGTATCTCTAGTCATTTATTGCTTGGTTACCATTTCATTCAACATTTGCAGTTGCGTTGTGTTTTTCTAATCGAAAGATGGACAAGAATCTCCACTCATGTCTGAACTCTAGTTATGCTCAAATGTCCTTTCTTGCAAGTGCTAGGTTGCCAAATACATAACCGGGGTATAATGCTAACACTGTAACCTTTGTTTTCTACTTCTCGTCTATTATGCTTACTTATATCTTAATATTGAGTGCTTATTCTTTTAGTGTCATCCATTTGATGACAATAATCCCTAGTAAAAAGTTACACCAACTATTAGCCCCATTTGATGGTAGGGAAAAATTTAACGTGGTAAATTTATGATGAAAAAAATGCTGAAAAAAATACAAGATGAAAATTTTCTCTCTTCCAATCTGAGGCCATGTTTGATGACAGGGTAGTTTTTTTCATGGTAAAATTAACCCTGTTTGATGCACATGATAGTTTTTTGCGAGTAAAATTAACCCTATTTGATGCACAAGGCAAAATATATGAGAAACTTTTTTCTAGGATTGTTAGTAGTTGTTTTTTTTGTTCTCCTCGAATTTCACATGAGAACAAATTCGAAGATGATATTCCAAAACAACAAACAAAACATCCAGTACCTAAAAAATTGAAGCTACAAAAACAAGTAACATGATTTCATACCATCCACAAATAATTACAGAAGAAGTCCAAAACATCCACAAGTTCAATGTAGTTGACCAACTACAAGTTAGAACCATAACACAGTTAAACCTGTATGAAAATTATAAAACCTTAACCAAAGCGTGTATTCCCATCCAGTATATAAGTTTAACAAGTACATATCCAACAAAGAAAACAGGTAATCACAAAACAAGTAATCCAACATTTCTGGTTGCACTTCCATTCAACAAACTCCATGTCTTCTTTTTCTTGCTTTGCAATGATATTTTCAATGACTGTAGTAGGCCTATGTACTTGCATACCATACTTGTTGTGGAGATACTCATTCATGTGACACTCAGCTGCTTTGAATGAATCAAACGATCTGAAGAGGGCGCCCTTGTATCGATATACTAAAGGTTGGCACTGCTCCCAACTGTTATATATGCCTCGGGATCTACCTTCGAACACAACATAGTACTTTTGGCGAGACATCACTTTAATTGTCCTATTCAAAACAAAAAAAATGTCAAACAACCAAATGCAACAATAGTCGAATGAGATAAATAAACTTACTATTCAATTGATAATCTGTAAACATTTGTGTTGTTATAGCTATTCTCATAGAATTGTTGCTTCCTTGCTGATGTGTTAGGCTTGTAATTTTCAGTTTGCTTAAGACAAAGTTATCACTCAAAGGTGCATCTTTATCAACAAATTGCTCATCATTTGGATTGTGTTCAATTATGAAGTTGTGCAATACATATGTAGCAATAACAATTTGAACTTTTTTTTTGAATGGATACTGCACTTATATTTTCAATATTGGAAAACGACTTTTCAACATGCTGAAAGTTCTTTCCACTACATTTTGGAGTGATGAATGCCTATGGTTGGATAGTTCTTTTGGAGTTCTAGGTGTGCGTGCCCCTAGGGTGTTAAATTCAAACATATGATAACGATGCCCTTGATAAGGTGTTAGCGAACCGACAATGTTTGGATAACCCCCATCATCAAGATAATATTTGCCTACAATTGAACACAAATTATTTAAAGACTGTTACATGTTTGTAAAAAAAAAATGCATTGATTGGTGGAATTACGTACCTTCTAAGACAACAAATGGGTTGGTTGGATGATCAAATGCATTGTATAATACTCTTGAATTGTTGCACTTCCTTCCCATCCCGCCAAAACATAGTGGAATCGAGTGTCAAATCCAACTACACCATGACATTTTGAGAAATGAAAGCTTTTCTATTGCGAAACCTTGCTTGATCTGATGCTGGGACCCATGCAGGTACATGGGTGCTATCCATTGTTCCTAAACAATCCTATATGCATATATGCAAGTTAGTAATGTTGTATGTGTCATGTTGAGTTTACGATTATGAAATTACCTGAAAATATGGAAAGAGCCGTTTAGATCGCCGAATATGTATTGGCATCTTATCATTGGGCCGCCGGACATAATCCATATTGCTCGAAGGACAAGGCTTGCATATTTACTTATTGTTTGTCCAGAATGTTGAAACGTATTCTGAGCGGCACGATTCCGTTCATTATGTCCAATTGTCAATATAAAAATAGCAACTTGTTCTTCTACGCTAATGTCACGAGCATCCTCCAATAAATTTCTAGTTCTTAGAGTGTTACACAATGTCATATATGTGTGTCTTTCCATACGGAGTAAGTCGATAAAATTTCTAAAATAACCTCAAAGCACAAGTTGAACAAAAGAAGTATGAACATCTCTAAATGGATGAACAATCCTCTTAGATTGAGTTAGTTGTCTTAACCAAAATAAGATGAAGACATAAACAAGTTGAATGAAGTAAAGCACTCGTTCTTCGTCGTCATCGAACATGTCAATATCAACCATTTCAACTAAATTGCATGTACATATAACAAAACTTATTGAATAACAAAATTCCAATTATGTGTTTGAGTACCTGAACAAGAATGGATTGCATGAACAACAACCATTTCAAACAACATCCAAGATCATGAGACTATACTAATAACACACATGAAATGTTTTGGATCACATGAATTATACAAATAATGAACCATTGAATGTATAACAATGAACTTTTACCTACAAATCAACAAGTTTACGCCTTAACCATGACACTCAGTATGAAGGTGGAAAGTTAACAAATATCATGGAATTGGTGCCTTCTGCTAACATGTCCATACTCATCACTCTCGTATGACCATCTATTTGTCTAGTTTCAACAAACTCTTGCAATATTTCGCAACATGTGACAAATTGAAACCCTTTACAAGTACGTGTCATGGTCTTCACATCCTTAGCAATACCATTCAACAAATTATATTACTCGTCATCATTGATTGACCTATTCCTTCTTGATCTCTGTGCATTTCTATTAGTTGTCACTATCGGATTTTCAGTTGTAGGAGTTGAAGGTACCAGCGATTGTAGGGGAGGACTATCTTCATAAAACATCTGTGTGAATGATTGTGAACTTTTAGGTTGCATGTAGAATGGAGTCGATTGAGATGCAAGTGTAGATGGGAGTGGTTTAGTGTCATCATGTAACGTGTTGTTTAATGTGTCTGTGTTTTTGCTAGTTGCATGGGAATCACCAAACACCTCGGCGAACTCATCATAATATCTCCATAACTTTGGCCCTTTTTACTTTTTCCTATTAAGATATTTTTGAAAAAATTCATGTGTTTATATATTGCACAAGTAAAGACATGTTAGACATAACCTAACAGTATAATCTCTATAACCTAACTCAATGTATCACTCCATACTTGGGGGTCTACATCAATACATTTGTTAATTGGGTCATAGCCAAACCCACTTGTATTCAAAATTTCCTTCATGACTGTCAAGTTGGGTTTGGAATACTTCAATTTGTTTTCTATTTTGTCTTTACTGAATTCTGGACCGAATCTGTCCATCATGCTTCTTTCAATTGCTGTATATGCTTTAGACTTCAAACCTCCACCAGATTTCATAGCAAGCATGCGTGATTGCTCCACAAGAAGCTGGACTAAGTAGTCCATTTGTGCTTCAGTCCAAGTAAGAATTTTTCTTGATGGACCGCTGTCTTCCAAGGTAATGTTTTCCACAATATTTCTTCACAACTACAATTTTCAGTATGAAAAATCTTGCATGAAGAAAGTTGATAGATGGTAACAGGAAATTGCAGGCATGAACCAGCGGCTAACAGGCAAGAAAGTTAGTTACCTATTGATGACAAATTATATAATACAAACAAGTTCATATTCGTTGTCCCATTTGCATATTGGTTTTCTGTATAATAACAACAAAACATATGCAGCAAAGCAACAAAACAAAGAACTTACAAGTAAAGAATGACAAATCAAACATCAAAGAACAGAAATTACACTAGAGAAAAAGAAAGAAAAATAAAAACTTAAAGGGGACAAAATTCATGAGATGGCAATAGAGCTATAAAACTAACATATGAACTATTGCAAATGAATCTGTCTTTCTTTTAAATCAGGTAACACAAACGACTAACTACAGTATCCATTATGAGCAGAAACAATAACATATCCTGTGCATAAAATTCTAATGCCTTTAGTCATCAATGAAGCAGCAATAATGCGCTCTTAGTTATATACTTTTGTCGTCACTACAGTTTTACAAGAGCTAACCGCATGATCATGGATATGATCTCTGATGTATGTCATCGGATTGTATAAGCTGAGAAAGCTAAGCATACTGAAAAAGATAGACTCAACACGTGATTTATTTACTTCCAAGTTTTAAAATGCAGAGATCACATCCATGAGGTTGATCCCTAAAACAACAGTTACGACAGATATATTCAGCTAGCTAAGCCCTTGAAATGGGATGATAATTTTGATATACAAACAACAATAACAATTATAATGATGACAACCTATGCATCGATAAGGCTTCTCGGTCATTAAATTTTCTTTCTACCAGCAAACAATAGGTGAACAATGAAAACTTGGAGGAGGGAAATACAAAAAGAAAGAAAAGGGGAACCAAAAACACAACTAATCCTCAGTCAAGAAGCACAACAAAATACATATCCATTTCAATCGTAGATCAACTTGACAATATTCTCCAAATTCATCGAAAAGAACCATAATAGGAAGACAAAAGCAAACGAGCACCCAACTCAGGAAAAATCGAAACAATAGACATGCTTAATGCATTCACAAAAAAGAAAAAAATGTTTTAAACACTAATCCGAACCATGGAACATGCATCATAAACCGTAAACAAGATATCAAATAAAGCAAAAGGACGAAGCCAAATTTCCTATTGTAAAAGAAGTAATCCAACTGTTACCAATGAATGGAAATTGCCATATACTTGAGTAAAGGAGCAGCCAAGAGGGAAGAACAGAAATTTCCTATTGAAGATGGTGCCTAAAGATCTGCGTGTGAAGAAGGAGAGAGCGAGAGAGGAGAGGAACGATAGAGCGAGGGAGCAAGAGGGAGAGAAACGAGCGAGCAAGAGAGGAGAGGCTTTCACAGAGGAGAGGAACGAGAGAGGAAAGGGGAAGAGGCGACGGAGGGGAAAGAGAAGAGAAAACAAGATTTTTTTGAGGGCCCTAATGACTCTCAAAAAAATCTGTGGTAAAAAGTCCGATCTCTGAGATCGGACTTTTTTGCGGGTGAATTTTACTGTCGTTGTACACATTTTTCGAGTGAAGTTTTGCAGCGTTTGATGCACACACCATCACTGGGGTAAATTTCCCCACGCCATACGTTTTTCACCCGATTCACAGGATTTTTCATGTGCATCAAATGGGGCCTTAGAATCAAAGATAATGGATTTGGATTTTGAGGTAAATGTAGTTATTACCCACTTTTGATAATTGGATATTACCCAACAAAATCCAGATCAAAACTTAATGTTTTTTATTTCTTTTTATTTCGACTGATGAGCTGGGTTATGCACTTTGGGACCAGTGGCGGAGCTACGTGCCCAATGAAGCTCTGTGTAAAAAATTTGCTTCACGCCAGTGTTGCCGCCAGTGCTGCGGCTGTTGTCCACACCAGAATTGGATCGGGCCCCCATAATGAACACCGATCCAGGTCCAAGCAAAACCTTTTCCCCGCCCAAAAAGTTCATGTCTTCCCGCCCATTGTTGCACCCAAACATTCACCAGAAAGGGGAAGGGGCAAACTGTGAAGCCGCGAGGCGCACAGGGGCAATCTGTGCATCTTGGCATGGCGCTTTGCCCATTGGGATTTCACAAGGTCAGTGTTTCTTTCTCTCTCTCTTTCACTCTATCCCCCTTTTCTTGTTTTTATTTTGGACTTTTGATGAGCTTGCATTTGATTTGGGGTTTTTTCACATTTGATATCACATTTGTGCGTCTTTTACTCGTGTTGTATTAGGTCATATAGGTTCTTTGCCCAATCTGTGCATCTTGGCATGGTGCTTTGCACGTTGGGATTTCTTTCACAAGGTCAGTGTTTCTACTCTCTCTCTCTCTCTCTCTCTCTCTCTCTGACGCTCTCCGCCTCTCCCCCTTTTCTTGTTTTGATTTTGGACTTTTGATGAGCTTGCATTTGATATGGGGTTTTCACATTTGATATCACATTTGTGATTTATGCGTTCTAACTTCTAGTCAAGCGCCGAGTTATTTCTGAGGATTTTTGTTAGATTTTGATGCTATTTCTAAAAAATTGGGCTTATTTTTAGTCGACTCTAGTGGTTCTCCTTCTCAGAGTTGTTAATTACATGCTGAATCTAGTTGAATAGAATGTGGTGGTACAACTCTTGGGCATTTGAAAACTTTCCGTAGGTAATAACTTTAGCCTGAATTCTAGGTTTTTTTTGGCAGTTTGCAGTTTGCCTATGTATTCAGTGAAAAGAAGAAACTGTATAGGTCCAAGTAAATGCAGAATTAATTAATATTAATTTCATCGATTATTACAATTAAAAAAAAAGAGAGACATGAATATTACTAGAATTTGACAGTAATCTTGGAGGGAATCTTGCTGAAGAAGTAATAACTTTAGTTTTCTGTCGCCTGCTGTTAGGGGCCTTACATTGATTATCGATACACTTGCATCAGGAAACCTATTATGACTGCACCTACCACAATGCCTCCAGCAACACCCAGTAAAAGTATCAATTTATTGCTTGATGTTTCCTTCTCGATAGGAAGTGGAATTGCAGCCAAAGCTGGATTGCTGTAGAAAGAATACAGATGCTGATATTTAGAGGTGTTATTTAGACAATTCCCTGAATATAAGACTGTTGTGGAAGAACTGTTCTGCAGACAGGTGGGTAATCCTTCAGCCAAAAGATTGTTAGATATATCAACAAATTGGAGCTTGGCATTGCATTTCATGTGCACGAGAAGTAGCAAGTGAGGTTGTTTCTGCTCAAGTTCAGATATTGAATTGATGGTCAAGAAAACAATGGCAGCAAAATTGTCCCAACAAGTTTATTAAGTGAAATATCAAATGACTCCAATCGATCAAAGGATGCAAGTTGAGAGGGAATGTTGTATGTAAACAGGTTCCTCTGCAATGAAAGCTTGACCAATTTGTTTCCTAAAGCAGGGAATTTAGGACCAAGAAGATTATCACCCAAATCCAGAACTTTGAGATTAATTAGGCCACTTAGATTAGGCACAACTCCAAAGAGACGATTCCTTGAAAGAATCAACACTTTCAGGTTCTTTGAAGTCCCCAACGTTGGAACTGAACCATCATGCATTACTGCCCAAATTCAAAACAGAAAGTGAACTGAGGGAGTTAACCCATCTTGGAACATGCCCATAAAACATATTGTTGTCTAAAGCAAGAGTTTGTAGACCTCTCAGCAAAGAAACTCGCATTGGGATGTATCCACAAAGGAAGTTTGAGCTCACATTCAGCACTTGAAGTGATAAGTGATAACAAAAGGCTGATCCTTGTGGGTAAGGTGCCCTATCTGTGTATGTGTAGGCTGACTTTGAAGTTTTACATAAGGATTCTTTCTGTGTATTTCTTGGATTCTAAGTTAAAAAATGCTTTGAAGGTGTCATAAATAATACAAAGTGAGGACCATAGGATCATAGGTCAACATGATTATAGTCATGTTTGTACATAACTATAGTCATTCATTCAATTGACTTTTTTGATGCCATAGTCAATTGTAATTTTGTCCATGGTATGAGTTGCTTGTTGGGATCAAATGTCAGTTTGTTCATAACTATGATTATTTGCTTTATTTGTAAAATAACATATATTTTAATTTGAATTTTACATTCTATGTACTAGTGCCCCACAGCCAAAAATTCTGGCTCCGCCACTGTTTGGGACTGTATTCTTGTGCTAGGAGGGTCTTCAGTCTGGAGGTTGTCCTTCCAACGAAGTGGAGGAAGATTATGATCACCTGTAGCTAATTCAGCCTCCAAAGAACAATTCCGTGTCTTCAAGCTGGTGTTTTGATTCTTCCATATACTAAAAGCTTTGGGATAATATTTGAAGGAACATTGCTATCACATAGTTGGCTATTAAGGGCCATCTTTAGCACAAAAAAATACTAATTCATATGTTGCATGTATTTGTAAATTGTAAGTTGCTTGTCCATGTGCATGACTGAATGTGTATTAGATTAATTTGGTGAATGCAAATTTCCATTTTATTTTATTTTAATTGTACTATTTAAATAAGTTTGAAAGAGATGGCATGGTTCTTTGAGCAGCCAAATTCATTTGACAATCAACCCTCAAGATATCTATGCGAGGACCTTTTGATGCACGTTTTCTCATGAGTATTAGAGCCATCAGAAATGCAATGGATTCACTATGTTTTCCTAGTAACACCATGATGCACCTACCACACATGTACATTTGACAACATATATTACTGGTGTTTGGATTATACTGCCTCAAATGCATGAAAAGCTTTAAATCCTGATGAACTTGATATTCAACATTCACTCATATGCATGGCATAAAAATAACAAAGTTTACCTAATATTGTTAGATATGTGAATGCAGCCTTGAAGATAGATCCTTCTCTTGTTGACATGTTGTGAATCAGATCTTAGACAATCCTATAAATCTTACAGACTTGATAAATAAGTCTTCAGGTATTGGTTTTGTAAAGGATTAGCCACCATGTCATAGGTAGATATAAATTCTAAAATGGCTATCCTTTCTAATACAAAATCATGTATACTTATTGTGTAGCCGGTGTATAACTTATTAAATGTTTATTTGATAACTTGTTATATTTGAAAATTTTCAATTTCAAGGCAAAAGATGGCAGACAAAAGGAAAGGAAAAGAAGTTTTTTCAGATTCTCCTGTAGCTGGTTCTTCATCTAGTGTGAATGATATTAAGGCTTCAAGGTCTTCTTCACAACCTGGTGAAACATATGCAGATGAAGAACAACCACTATGGATAGAAATCAAAGCGGTCACAAAAAATGTAGGCAGTGCTAGTAAAAATGTGCATTTTGTATGTGGGCATTGTCAAGTTACAATTGTAGGATCTTATACAAGAGTTAAGACACATTTGTTGAAGTTGCCATATTTTGAAATTTGAGCATGTAAAAACGTTAAACGTTTTTATAGAAAAAGCTGGAGAGTTGAAGAAGTTGCAAGATCGTACAAGAAAACAAGTACTATTATGACAAATACTAGCATGCCTCCTCAGAGTATTCACAGAAAAAGAAAAACTATAGAGACATGTTTTGATTCTTATGAAAGAGCATAATTACATAAAGTGGCTGCTAAGTTTTTACATTCTAGCTGCATTCCTTTCAATGTAGCTAGAAATCAATATTGGAAGAAGTATATTACTATGCTTCCACATGGCAAATTATCAGGATATGAACCTCCCAATTCAGAAAGGTTGAAAACATCACTTCTTAAGGATAAAAAGTGCAAGGTTGAGTAAAATTTAAAAATAAAAAAGTTTAAATGGAACATGATTGGAGTATCAAATTGTTTCTGATGGGTGGATAGACTTTCAAAGATGTCCACTAATTAATTTTATTTTCATTGCATGTGATGAATCAATATTTTTGAAGACAGTTGATGCATCTGGAGAATATAAAGATGCTAAATATTTGAAGCAATTATTTGTAAAAGCCATCAAGGAGGTTGGTCCAAATAAAGTGGTGCAAATCATTAGATACAATGCTGCTATATGCAAAAGTGCTGGACTGAATTTGAGGTATCATTTTCCACATATTTTTTTTACCTCATGTGTTGCACATACTTTGATTTAGCACTGAAGAACATATGCAATCTTCCAAGTGAAGATGCAGATCCTAAGGAACATGAGCTATTCTCATGGATTCAAGAGATTGAAAAAATGCAAAAATATTAGAAATTTCATCATCAATCACCAATATGCATTGTCTCTTTTTTATAATCATTCTGATTTGAGCTTTTTAAAAGTTACAGAGAGGATTTACTTCAATAATTGTCATGTTGAAAAGTATTTAAAGCGATCAGGATGCACTTATTCAAATGGTGGCTAGTAGAGAGTGGAGCTTTTATCAGGTTGAAGATGAGGTTAAAGCTCAAATTATTAAAAACATTATTTTGGATGATAAATGGTTGTTCGCATCCCACCCCTTTCTCAAAGGGCATTGAAATGTGAATAAGCAAAATTCTTTCAAAATTGGGGTTTTGAGGAAAAACATTTTTAAGGGAAAGGAATCCGCCCGTCGGTACGAGGTCCAACCATTCCTGCCACCTTTAACATGGGTAATTATACTAAGGACTAAGGATCATTTGGATCATATACAAGTTATTGATGCAAATCCTATATGCTTATGCATTGAGGTTTTAGTTTCACGAACCAAAATTTGTTTTGAATAAGGGATTTGAACTTGCTTTGAAGATTGAAGGGTTTTCAAGTTGGTTTAAAAACCTTTGTTTTTGTGCCATTCGATTTGAAATACATAATTCTTGGGGATTTTGAAGATTGAAGTTGAGTTCTTTGTTGTGAACTCAATTCATGAGTTAAAATTATGATCAACTTTTGGAAAATATCTAAGTTTTCTTAGAAAATAAAATTGATTTTGAATTCTTCCTTTGCCAAATGGTGTGATTTGGTTAGATAGAGTTCATTATTTTGATGAAACATATGTTCTAAATTGTTAAAAAATGTGTTGTTTTCCAACCACATTTTGGCCAAGATTGTGAATGCATTGCTTATGTTTTCTTTTAAAGTTAAGTGAAGTTTACAAATTCTTGTTGCAATATGACTTGGTCAGTTATTGCAACTCAAATTTGAATCACCTAACTTCTTGAGAATGTGCATGTGGTGCTATTAATTTTGGGTGAAAGTGAATACATGAAATGAGAATGAAAACTATATGAAACATTCATTTTTCTCTCTCTCATAATCCCTCAAAGTTCATTCATATGAAACATACATTCTTCACTCTCTCATAATCCCTCAAAGTCCATTCATTGTAATTATATGCATGAAGATTGATTTTAATTAAAATGTAGGACTTTCTCTAAATGTGCTTATTATATTATTAAACACATATGTTAGAAATTCAGTTCACAAGCTTGAGTAGTGGATGAAAAACTCAAAACAATTAAGAATTAAGCAAATGAGGATGAAATGCAACTGTAAAATATAGAGGAAACATGGATACATCCATTTTCCTCGAAATTGTCCAAAAAAAACAGATTTTATTATGATTTAAATGGATTAAAATTGAAGTATTGATTCTAAGAGTGTTTTGACTCTTGGAAAATGATGAAATTCAGTTTTACTCCATATGAACTAAACATCCAAGTTGGAAAAATCATGTGCCATACATTCTCATTCATGTCATGGAGTTCTAAGAACCTTTCTTTTTCCCCAAAATCAAACAAAATTTCAAATTCTTGTCCTAGAAGAACCATTCAATTCTTGGCCTATTAAAACACTTTTTGTACTGTTCTTTAAGGAATACAAAGATTAGGGTTTTTGAAGTATGATCTTACATCAATTTTTGAGACTCAATCAATCACATGTAAGTCTGAAAATTGGTGAATGAAATCAGAAATTTCTAAAAGGCTTTTAGAGAGCCGATTAGGTAGGGCTAGAACCTTTTTATTGTTCTTCAAAACATAGCCACTTTGTGGCTGAAAATTGACAATTCAAATATATTATGGTCTGATTTCAACAACTTATATACATCTTACGTATGGATTACTGAAATTAAGCAAATTTAAAAAAAAAATGAAAATGATTTCATAGGCTTGTACTACGAAAATCAACAAAATGATCTCATTTCTTAAAAACCAGTTTGGAAACGTGTTCCAACCTGATTTTAAAAGGGAAAAATGATTTTCAGTAAGAGATTGTACGTGTATATATATAACAATATATATATATATATATATATATATATATATATATATACATATCATACTCTTCAAAATGAAACTTAATCAAGGGACCATATGACTCATGAATCATGAGGATTCATGGCTGGGTTCTTTTACGTAAGAAGATTGAAAACTTGTTTCAAATCTCCCATACTACCCTTAATCAATTTAAAGAAAGCATGAAACAAATAACTTTAAATAGAAATAGATAAATGAATGCTCAAGCTAGTGCATCCTTAGTTTCTCCATGCAAAGGTGGATTACATTCATGAGAATGCATCCATCCTTAATAGGCTTTTTTGTCATATATATATATTGCAGCAAAATCATTCTCTCACCGTGGGATTCTCTCATGGTGGGGAGTTCAAAATGATTTTAAGCTGGTTGTTTTGAAAGGGACGTGGCCTTGGGGCCCTTCCCAAAATTCGATACATGGGGACATCTTTAAGAAAAACCGACATATGCATGCATTAACATGTACATTTAATCGTAGGTCTCCCCTAGTTGGACATCATTCACCAGATATAAAATAGATAAAAATAAGTCCATTCCCACGAATTGCTGAAATTAAAATGAACCAACAAGAAGCTAAAGTATTTCAGTTAAGATCACCTACCTTGCGGTCGTTCTTGATACTTGATCTTCTTCTTAACTTGTTTTCTAAATCAAGCAATCATATGAAAGAATTCAAGCTTGGACTCGAGCTTAGCGAAGCTAGAATAAGAATAGCTCGCTTGCTGAAACTTGCAGTGGGAAAGAGAGAGCTTCTCTCCACGAAAATTTTAAGTAAGGGTTCACTTAAGCATCCTCACTTAGCAAACTCGATAGAGAGAATAGAGGAAATGAAGAAGAAAATGAGAGAGAGGGAGGAAGAGGGCTTGGATGAATATTTTTTCTCCTCGTTGGCTTCTCCCTCCTATCTCCTTGGCTGCTTTAATTTGGTGAAATGCTCAAAAATTTGTCCCCGCCCCCCCTTGGTGGCCAAGGGGAGACTTATATAGAGGAGGAGGTGGGTTCAATCACCTCCTTTAATTTGCCTTGGAAGATTAATCAAGGTTTAGGGAGATGGAAAATGGATTAAATGAGTTTTAATTGACTTTATTTAATCATTCTTATCCCATTTACATGAGCTAGGTGGGCTTGGTTACGTTTGGTCAACTTTGGTTCAGACCTAGCTAACCAACTTTGACCAAAATTTCAAATGAAAATGGCCTTGCACAAGGTTTTTGCCTTATTTTGTTTTATTTATTTTTTCTTTGTTTGAAATCAAGCTTGTTAGGTTGAAACCTAGTTATTAAGCTCTAAATGCCATATGACCATTCCTCCAGGCCTTCTTCGTGAGGGGGAGTATTCCAGTACTATTGTTTGTCGCCTCCATAAGTCCTTATATGGACTTAAACAATCACCACGTAACTGGTTTCACAAGCTCATGACTGCCCTTAAGGATGCTCATTTTATTCAATCCAATGCAGATTACACATTATTCACTCGGCACTCTGGAAATCAGTTTATTGCTATCCTAGTGTATGTGGATGATCTTATTATTACAGGAAATGATGAGCAAGGTATTTCTTCAATCAAGATCTTTTTACACTCCAGAATCCATATAAAAGATCTAAGAAATCTCAAGTATTTTCTAGGAATCGAGGTTGCTCGAGCACCATCCGGGATATTTTTAAATCAGAGAGAGTATGCATTGGAGATTCTTTCTGACGCTGGTCTATTAGAAGCAAAACCAGCCGAGTTTCCTATGGATCAAAATCTGAAACTAACTCCAGATGAAGGTGAACCGATTAAAGATCCAGCTATGTATCGAAGGTTAGTAGGGCGCTTGATCTATTTGACCATTACTCGTCCAGAGATAACATATTCAGTTCATACGTTAAGTCAATTCATGCAATCACCACGACTTCCAAATTATGAAGCAGCTCTTCGCATACTAAGATACTTAAAATCATCTCTTGGAAAAGGCATCTTTCTATCATCATCTAGTGAAATGCAGTTAAGACGTATTGTGATTCTGATTGGGCGAGCTGTCCTTCAAGTCGAAAATCAGTAAGTGGTTTTGTGGTTTTTCTTGGCAAAAGTCCAATCTCATGGAAGTCAAAGAAGCAAACTACCCTAACCAGATCATCCATAGAAGCGGAATATCGAGCGATGGCTACTGCTGCATGTGAAATTGTATGGTTGAAGGCACTATTAAAGGATTTGGATGTACACCATCACAAACCAATAAATCTATATTGTGACAATCAAGCAGCCTTGTATATCTCCAAAAATCCAGTCTTCCATGAACAAACAAAACATATAGAACTGGATTGTCATTTTGTTCGAGAGAAGGTTCAACAAAAAATAATTCAACCTCAGCATGTATCCACGTCATTGCAGTTGGCTGATATTTTCACAAAACCATTGGGCAGGGATATGTTTCAAAGCTTGAAGGCCAAGTTGGGTGTCACAGATCTGCACACTCCAACTTGAGGGGGAGTGTAGGATGACTGCCGAAACCGTTAGAATTTTGAAGACAAAATCTTCTTTATTAGTCAAGATATTGTTTCCAATTCTGTTGTAACTGAAAATCTGTTGTAACTCCATATCCCTAATTTCTTGCTACTGTGTGTATATTAAGATAGAAAGTTGTCAATAGCAATATACAGAACATACGATTCTTCCTGTTGAGCCTCTTCTTCTTCTTCCTTGCTGTAAATTTCACAGAGGTGTTTCAAATTCTGATAAGGTAGAGCCAAGCCTGTTTAGGAAGATGGGTAAAGGAGGTTTCCGTGTTAGAGCCTGTGCAGTTAAGAAAGATGAAAAAAAATCTTTGAGCATTAATGAAGATTATTGAAATTGTTCAGATTTCTTTGCCACTAGCACAACACTTTGTGAGGAACAAATCTTGCAATAAATCAGGGTCCTTTTTCTTCTTTTGACAGAAAGCTAACAGTGGGTAAATAAATATGACATATTAGTAACATAGATGCATGCATGGGACTTAGGAAATTAAGTTATAAAATATGAAACAAGCATGAAAATTAGGAAAAATCATCAAAGATAAGAATACAGTGGAACGACATTCCAAACAAATGGTGATGTTTGGAGAAAAATCTAGATAAGAAGATAATTTTGTAAATATTAGATTTATTTATTTTTCTTCCCACTTCAGTGTTTGTACGAAATGGAACTTGAATCAAATCGGTAGGGTTGTCATTTCCATAGATTGGGCAATTCAGCAATTCAACCAAATTGATAGTGAAATGCAAAAAAAATATAGCCAATATTTTCAAAATAATGAAAGTAAAATGTGGAAAAATTCATTTTTTATTATTTTTATTTTTTCTTGATTTGTGGGAAACTTACTTCCACTTTCATTATAAAATATTACGTGTAAAAGGGCCCATATGAGGTGGAACAAAGAGGACACTGTTTTCTTTTAAAGAGCAGCCACACGATATTTGTAAACTCCAATGGCCAAAAGTAACAAGAATGCACACAATTTTATATTTGAAATTTAATTAGAAAAAATGCCTAACATTGGAAAAATATCAAATATAATTGTCACTCACCCTTTAAAAGTTAACACGATTTTGCGAAAAAAACCCTAAAGAGAAATAAAAACTTTCATTTTTTATATATAAAATGGCAAAAACACCTTTAAAAAAACCAAGCCCCATTTCTTTGGTGACACAAAATAATCTCTTTTAGAAAGGATTTTTTGCCATTTTTATTAACAATTATATCTATATATATAATAAAAACAATTAATTTATATTATCAGCAAAAGAATATATTATCTACATGAAGAAAAATTACACAAAAATTGAGATAGTTTCAGTTACAACAAAAAAGATTTCAATTACACCTAAACAATATTGCAAGTGTTAGACAACTACAATAATAAGAATAATTCCAATGGACAAAGATGTTAAAGTGGCCACTTATCTCTGTAGAACGAATTCAATTTTGATGCATCCAGTTAGCCTGAACGATCAAGTCATTCTCAAGTGATACAGTGAATTTGCTATTGTAAGCTCTGTAGTTCCTTGATAGTAGTAGGCGGTGACATATAGATGATTGTCTTAGCTTTGATCCATCTCAATCTTCCTTTTACTAACCATGGGACCACAAATTTATGATATTCATCTATGAGCATATATTTTTGAGAATTTAAACGAAGCTTGCATTGTAGGACTCGTTCAAATACAAGGATGAGAGTTTCAATATATCTCTTGCTTTAGATTTGATTAAGTTTTCAATCGATATATGCATCTATGATTTTGCATATTTGGTTATGAAAGATGGCAATCATGTCCATTTGATAAGTTGCTCCAGCATTCTTTAATGCAAATGTCATTACTATATAGCAAAAAGTACCCAAAATCATGGTAAAGGGAGGTTTTGGGCTAATACTTAACTGCCAATTTGATATGGTATGTAGTGATGTCTTCCAATAAATCAATGTTTGGAAGAGAATAATCATCTTTTGATGTGGACTTGTTAAGGAATCGAAAGCCAATGTGTAACATGACTATGCCATTATTCTTTAAGACAACCACAACGTTAGCCAACCATTTACGATATTTGGTGGTACAGATAAATTTGGCTTTTGGTAAGTCCTCGAGTCCTTCTTTTACAAGTCCTTCCAGTTTGAGATTTAGCTTGTATAGTTTTGTATCATTGGCTTGCAATTGAAACTAGAGGTAAACCATGTTCTACCATTTTGGGGTTTAGGTCTTGTATATCTTCATAGGTTTGTGCAAAAGCTTCTTGATAATTTATAAGGAAGTCTACTAACATTTTCCTTTTTTCCACTGACAAAGTGGTGCTAATTTGAAGAATATTAGGCTGTTTATTAGTTTTGATATTAATTTCTTCAATTGGATCATTAACAAAGGGTGACATTTACTTGCTTTTGAATTTGGGTGAACTCTGACAACTCTGATTCAAGTGTTTCCATATGTTCCATTTCATCAGCTGGTTGTTTGATAGATGCATCCTGTAAGGTGTTTGCATCCCAAAATTTTTGGTATTTGGAGTGCTAGAAAAATGAAGCTTTGTTTTGAAATAAGAAAGAAAGGGACTCGCCCGTCGGTACGAGGATCGACCGTTCCCGGTGCCTTTACCGGGGGTAATCAACCCAAGGGTTATGTTTATCATTGATGCATTCCATTTTAACTTAAACATCCTTTTGATTCTATATGCGGTGTAGAAAGTATTGAAAGTTTGATATTTCAACCTTTTGAAAAGACTCTTGAAGAATGCTTAAAAATGTGAAATATTTTGAGAAAAAAGTGAAATTAGTAAATATCATTTGAAAAGTTTGTGAAATCATTTTGAAACCACTTTAGTGTTCTCTTAAGACTTTAAGTAGGTTTGAGATTTTGCTCTAATTCGATTACCACCTAGTTAGAGCTCCATGTCCTCTTGCTTAAATTCTTTTTGGAGAGATGCTTGTGAACATAAGTGGTATTACGTGAAAGTGAACGCATGAATGCATTGATCTTATATGGTTGAAAGAAAATAAAGCATTCATACCACAACATTCATCTAAGACATTCCTACCACAACATACATCTAAATGTTTGAGAAGAATGAAAAATTTTAGAAAATAAATTGGGGTTGTAGACCATCAAGCATGAATCCAATATTGGGTCATTACTTGTTTTGTGGTCTTAATGAAGTTGGTACATAACAAAATCCTTAGAGAAGAAAAATGTCCAAAAGAATGACAAAGAGACAAGAAAATATAGAGAATGAGAAAATAAAAAGAGATTTTGTAAGATCAAAGAAAAAGAAAAGGTATGTATTCATATACATATATCTATATATATATATGTATATGTGAGTTTACAAAGAAAATAAAGTTTGCATTTAGATGGAGAAGGAAAATGAGACTTTCAAAAGAAAGAGGAAAAGAGGGAGATAGAAGAATTACACATTCATGGGTATATATTATTACATATACACATATAAGAAAGTTTGTAAAACTTCATTGGTTTGAATGGAAAGAGAACTTTTTAATGAAGAGAAATGGAGACATATACATATGTATATATACATATGGTTTATAGATAAAGACATTTGTCTTGAAAAGAGAATTAAAGATTTTAGATATAGAAAATATAATGCATATATGTATGCATTCATTTATATGGTAGAGAAATGAAACATGAAAATATGTATGTATATACATATGTATTTTCATGAGATTAAAATCAAGAAAATGAGAACTAACCAACTTCAAATTTATTATGGGCCAAAGGGAAACTTGGACTCATGCAAGAGCCTAAGTTAAATCCTCAAAGCCACATTAGAGGGTTTCTTTTGAAAATGTTTTGTAAGGGCATGATCATAAACATAAAATGTAATAGTTTCATTGATGACAAAGGGATAAGTTTCTTCCACCATTGGGTATGGAAGAAAGTC
The DNA here is from genome assembly GCA_011799765.1 of Nymphaea thermarum. NCBI lineage: Eukaryota > Viridiplantae > Streptophyta > Magnoliopsida > Nymphaeales > Nymphaeaceae > Nymphaea > Nymphaea thermarum. The sequence goes on along the minus strand of JAANDH010000008.1, from coordinate 96,998 downwards.
AAACCATAGGATAAGGGACTCATTAGGGTTCCTAATGGAATGATTAAAAGAAACTAACGTAAAATGATATGCAAATGCAATATTAACATGTACAAATTTTGTGGGGGGTTTTTCCCGGGTTGGACAAGTCCCAACCTCAAAATTAATTAATACAACACAAAATAGAAAATCCCAAACCACACACTCAATCTCACCCTACATTCATACATAAGTGAAAACCAAGCATCACCATAGACAACATATAGTCAATATTCAAATAAGGAAAAAGAAAGAGATCATGGTAAGGAGGGAGAACACATTAGAGAGAGAAAGGGCATGATAGAGAGAGCTTATTAGTGAGAGAAAGAGCATGATAGAAAGAGAAAGAGGTCATTAGAGAGAGAAAAAAAATGATGGAGAGAGAACTACTCAACTAAGCATGATAAAGAGAGAGAGAGAGAGGGAGAGAGAGAGAGAGACATACTAGAGAGAGAGAGAGAGCATAGTAGATAGAGGAAACATAGTGAAAAGAGAGCATAGTAGATGGGAGAACATAGTAAAGAGAGAACATGATAAGGATGTATTCATGGTAAAGAAAGAGAGAAAGCATGATAGAGAGATAAAGAAAGAGATGGAACATGATAAAAAGGTATTCAACTAAGTGGAGAAACATGTTCATACCATGAAAATAAATATTATCTCCTCTTATGCTCCCAATGCACTTGAGCATAGCCTCTTATCTCTAAAAAGAGGTAGAGTGTTATCTCATATGTGGTTAAGGAGAGTGGAAGATGAAAAAAAAAACCAAATATGAAGAGACCATAATAAGTTTCTAATCAAGAAATGAAAAAACTATAACAACAAAAACCATATCCAAGGAAAGAAATAACATGATTTGGTCATGAAATGAAATATAGTTTCATCTTCTTATTCTCTTGGTGCACTTGAGCATAGCCTCTTATCTCTAGATAGAGATTGAGAGCTATATCATTTGGCCATGAAGAGAGAAAGAAGAGAAAAAAAAAATGAGAAGAAGATCAAGACTATATTCAAGAAAATAAATAACAAGAATATATTCATGAAGAGAAATAACAATAACAATAAAATGTATTCAAGAAAAGAAAGAGCATGATTTAATAAAATATCATCTCATCTCCTCATTCTCTTTGTGCACTTGAGCATAGCCTCTTGTCTCTAAAAAGAGGTAGAGTGCTATCTCTTTTGGCCATGGAGAAGAAAAACGAGAAGGGAAATTATAAAGAAAGAAAAGAAAGAGATTATGACTACATACCTCTAATGCCTCCAAGAGATGAATCTTGCTCCAAGTTGGAGAGAAAATGGAAAGAGAAAGAGAGAAAAAGAGAGAGCTCAAGAGAAACTCTAAATATATTTATATTTTTTTTTTAAAAAATGAGTTGGGCCTTTCCCACCCAAAAAGACTAAAATAACCCTCTAAAAGAAGTTTCTTTTGTCAAAAGGAGGGACAAATGAGTCTTGCCCACCAAAAGACCAAAATCACCCTCTAAAATAGGTTTCTTTTGTCAAAAGGAGGGGCAAATGGGTCTTACCCACCAAAAGACCAAAATCACCCTCTAAAAGTGGTTTCTTTTGTCAAAAGGAGGGGTAAATGGGTCTTGCCCACCAAAAGGCTAAAATCACCCTCTAAAAGAAGTTTCTTTTGTCAAAAGGAGGGGCAAATGAGTCTTGCCCACCAAAAGACTAAAATTACCCTATAAAAGGAGGTTTTTTTGGTCAAAAGGAAGGGTAAATTAGTCTTAAATGATCGATTTGGATTTGAACTTGGGTTTTGGATCTGAAAGTAGTATTTTGGATTTAATTTGGATTTGAAAGTTGTATTTTAGATTTAATTTGGATCTAAGAGTTGTATTTTGGATTTGAATCTTGTGCCTAAATTTGAATTTCGTACTTGGATAAAACATCATAGTCCTTTGAAAAAAATTTGGGGTGATTACAGATGCCCCTCTTTGTTAATAAGCCGGTGTTAGCCGTGCTTAGTGAGAAAGATAAACACCACAAATTTTTCAAACAAGACATTTTCATAGAGATGTTTCATGCTTTACCCTTTACCTGAATGGGTTGTTTGAGCTTAAATTGCAGGGTTAACCCCTTCCCTGCATGGGTTTGCCGATTTCAAATTCAAATTTAACCCCCCTGAATGGGTTGCCTTGACTTGTATCACAAGTTGAACTCTTTAACTGTGTGGGTTTCTTTGGCTTGTAGCACAGGTTTAACCCCTTTGCCTGCATGGGTTGCTTTGGCTAGCATTGCAGGTTTAACCCCTTGCCTGCATGGGTTGCCCTCATATTGCAGGTTTAACCCTTTACCTGCACGGGTTGCTCTCAAGCCCTGAGCGATAATAATAATAAAAAAATGCCTCAGTGTCATGTTTTACAACTATGAGGAATCTAGATTGAATAGATTGGATTATAGATGGGATGTGAAAATATAAATATTTGTCATTGATTGAAAAAGAGTGAATACAAGAAGATCAAGCATAGAATTTCTTGAGATGAAGGACGTTACCAGGATCGGCAAGTTCCACCCCATCAGTATCGATCAATCGGTATGAATTTCGGGGCAATACTTCTTTAATGACATATGGGCCTTCCCAATTTGGTGCCCACTTACCATGTGATCGTCCTCTGAGGTATACCACTGATCGTAGAACTAAGTCATTCACTCTGAACTGTCTTTCAATAACTGACTTGGCAAGTTGTCTGGCCACCCTTTGGCGATAAGCTTCAACGTGTTCTACTGCTTTTAATCTCTTTTCATCTAGCAAATCGAGCTGCATTAGCTTTTTTTGTTGATATTGATTTAGAGGAAGCTCTATAAGAGAAGCAAACTTCAAAGCAGGCTTCAACACATGCAATGGCAAAACCACTTCTATTCCATAGACTAACTCTGCTGGACTAGCATTAGTTGGGGTTCTCATAGTGGTGCGGTATGCCCATAGAGCGTTATGCATCTTTTCATGCCAGTCCCTTCCTGTTTCTACAGTCCTTTCTAGGATGCAGATCAGGATCTTATTGGTGGCCTCTGCTTGTCCATTACCTTGGGGGTAATAAGGAGCTGAAAAATGATGCATGATGCGGTATTTGCTGCACAATTGTCTCATTTTTTCATTTTTGAAATGAGTACCATTGTCAGATACTATATCATGAGGGACCCCAAATCTGCAAAGAAGATTTTTGTGAATGAAGGATACTACATGACGTCCTTCCACTGTTCTAAGTGTGACAACTTCCACCCATTTAGTAAAATAATCTGTTGCAGCCAGAAAATACTTATGACCATTAGAAGCTGTAGGGGATATGGGTCCGACTACATTGAACACCCACATTGAAAATGGTCAAGGAGATGTCACAGAATGCAAGTGAGAGGTTGGTGCATGAATTACTGGAGCATGCAATTGGCATTCTTTACACCTTTTGACAAATTGATGACAATCTTTTTCCATGGTAGGCCAATAATATCCTACCCGAATTATTTGCTTAGTGAGAGTTTAGTAACCAACATGGCCCCCACAGTCTCCTTGATGTGATTCTTTGATAACTTCCTTTGCCTCATCTTCGTCAAGACACCGGGAGTATTCAATGCTAAACCGACGTCTGTATAACACTCCTGCAAGAATAAAGTACCTTGCTAACATACGTTGGATTGTTTTTTGTTCATTCTTGGGCATGTCAATTGGGAATTCTCCGCTTTCAATGTACCTTTTGATGTCATGGTACCAAGGTGTATTCTCTTCTTGGATATGATGAACATGTGTCATTGCTTCAAAAGCTGAGTGTTCTAATCTCCCAATTTCAAAAGAACGGATCGCTTCATTAGCTTGAAAGGAGATTTTGGACCCTAGACATGCGAGACCGTCTGCGATAGGGTTACCTTCTCTTTTTATGTGAGCCAGCTGCACTTCTTCAAACTGACGGATTAAGGAAGTAGCGATCTCTTGGTATGGTATCAACTTCTCATCTTTGACTTGCCATTCTCCATTTACTTGATTTATGATAAGCTGAGAATCACCGAAAGCATGCACCCTTTTTACTTGAAAACTTAGTAGGGAACGAAGTCCCTGAATGAGGGCTTCGTATTCAGCCATGTTGTGGGTACATGAAAAATCAAGTTTCAAAGAGTATGAGATCATTTCATCTTCCAGGGTGATGAGTAAGATGCCTATGCCTGTTCCCATCACGTTTCTGGACCCATCAAAGTACATCTTCCATATCGAAACCTTCTCCAATCTTAGAACATGTTCATCTGGAAACTCGTCATTGGTTTTGATTTCTCCATACTGAGGAAAATCTGCTAACTGATCTGCAATTGCTTGTCCTTTGATTGACTTCTGGGACATGTATTCAAGATCATATTGCATGAACAGAACTTGCCATTTGGTGATGCGTCCATTAAAAAATGGTTGTTCCAGGATGTACTTGAGAGGATTAAGCTTGGAGAGGATCTTGACTTCACAAGCTAGTAAATAATGTCTTAGCTTCTGACACATCCAAACCAGTGCTAGACAAGTCTTTTCGATTGGAGAGAACTTCTTTTCGTATTGAACAAAAGTCTTGCTAATGTAATAGATTGCATGCTCAATGCGACTTCCTTCTTCATATTGTGCCAAGAAACCACCACATGCTGACTCATTCACTGTAATGTAAAGGAGAAATGGTCTACCCAGCACCGGGGGTTTTAAGATTGGTGGATTCAGAAGGTATTTCTTGATTCTTTCAAATGACTGTTGGCATTCAAAACCCCATTCAAACTTGACGCCTTTCCTCAGTAGCTGGTTGAATGGTTCGCATCTCATGGCAAGATTGGAAATGAATCGTCTGATGGACTGGATTCGCCCTTGCAAGCTTCGCAATTCCTTGATATTGGTAGGTGGTGGCATATCGATGATTGCTTTTGCTTTGGTGAGATCCATTTCGATCCCCTTCTTACTGACCATGAAACCCAAGAGTTTGCCTGACTCAACCCCGAACACACATTTTTGAGGATTCAAACGAAGCTTATACTGCAAAAGCCTCTCGAATACTTGGGCAAGAGTTTCAATGTGATCTTCTCTTGTCTTGGATTTGATCAATATGTCATCGATATATGCATCCATGATTTTATGCATCTGATCATGGAAGATGGCAGCCATGGCTCTTTGATAGGTTGCTCCAGCATTATTCAACCCAAATGGCATTACCGTGTAACAAAAAGTGCCCGAGGGTGTAGTAAAAGTGGTCTTAGGTTGATCTTTGATGGCCAATTTGATCTGATTATATCTCGAATATCCATCCATGAAAGAAAACATTGCATGACCTGCAGTACTGTCTACCAACAGATCAATGTTTGGAAGAGGATAATCATCCTTCAGTGTGGCTTTGTTCAAGTCTCGAAAGTCGATGCACAACCTAACTTTGCCATTTTTCTTGGGGACCACCACGATGTTTGCCAACCATTCGGGGTAATCAATGGCACAAATGAATTTTGCCTTTAGCAGGTCCTCTAGTCCTTCTTTTACAGGGCCTTCTAGTCGAGGGTCAAGCTTTCGCAATTTTTGCTTAATCGGCTTGCAATTAGGATTTAAGGTCCAACGATGTTCGACCAACTGGGGGTCTAAGCTTGGCATATCTTCATAAGTCCAAACAAAAGCTTCTTGGTTACTTATAAGAAAGTCCACCAATCTTTTCTTCTCATCTACTGACAAACTGGTGCCAACTTGAAGAATTTTAGGATCTTCACTGGTTCCAATATTAATCTCTTCAATTGGATCATTAACCAAAGATGATGGATGTTCTTGTTTCTGAATCTGAGTGAATTCTGGTAATTCTGATTCGGGTATTGCCATAGGTTCCATTTCACCGACTATTTGTTCGATAAATGCTTTTTGGGGGGACTTCCGAGGAAAAAGAAGAAACTGAGACATGTTGAGTTCTGACATCCTGTAAAAAGAATTTGGACAAAATTAAGATTGACAACGAAATATTACTTGCATTGCATATCAAAGTCATAAGTTCATAAAAGGGGTCCTCTCATGAGACCAGACAAAAGAAGTTTACAAAATTCATGGAATAATTTGAAACAAAAGTGAATACTATCAGCCCACAAGATCTTTTTCATCATGACATCCCAATCCTCTAGTGCTCATCTGAAAAGGCATATTAATCGGCTCCAAGATGCCATCTTCGTTCTTCCCGAGGCCAGTGAATGGATGATAGCCACCTTTCAACAGCAACTGAAATCCCTTAGGATTTTTCGTGAAATAAACATACAAAGGATGTTCTTGATAACTTGCGCGATTGCTTGAAACAGTGTAAGCACTCACAGATGGTTCATCTATCTTCATGTTTTGCATCCATTCTTCTAAAGGTTTGTCCTTTGCCGTCCTTATGCTGGGTACGTCCACAGATTCGATCGGCCTTGGGAGCATTGGTTGTACTAACCTTTCAACGGGATCCTCAGCACGTATAGTGATGATTGACTGACCAGAATTCCATTTGAGGCACTGATGAAAAGTGGATGGAACTCCTCGTACTTGATGGATCCATGGTCGTCCCAAAAGCAAATTATATGATGGTGGCACATCTACCACATGAAACCTAATGCAGTGATTGGTGTTTTCAATGATTACTTTCATGTCGAGGGTACCTTTGCTGTTCATGCTTTGACCATCATATCCATAGATCTTGATATTATCGTAACGATATTCGTCTTCAAGGAACCCCAAAGCTTTGGCCGTAAGATCAGGACAAATGTTCAAGCAAATTCCTCCATCAATCAATGCATGTGGCACGGTCATTTCGTTGATTTGAACAACAATGTAAAGGGCATCTTCATGGAAATATCTCCATTTTGAGAGGTCCTTCTTTGAAAAGGTGATTAATTGGTTCTGAGATGGTTGAATCCAATCTCCCTCAACCACACGCTCTTCCAAGGGGGGAATATCCAAGTAGCATTGAACTCCATCCGTGGATTCGTCACTTTGCAGGATAAAAGTCTTTGGAATCATGGGAAGAATCTCTTCCCGTAATCAGAAAATGGATTCCTTAATATTTCAGGGGTGCTATCATCACAAATTCTGAGATCCTTATTGATGAGATCTTGAATAATATTTTTAAGGACAAAACAGTCCTCAGTGTCATGACCAGGAGCACGATGGAACTTGCATAGTTTTTCTTTGTTTACTCCCATCATTTTTGGAGGCTCTGATACTTTTGGCAGGACTATAGTTCATTTGGTGAGGAGGTACTCCAAAATCTTCTCACGAGACTGGCTAAGAGGGGTGAATATTCGCTGATAGCTCAAGCCTAGGTGCTTGTTTTTCCTTTCATCGTTGCCTTTGGAAAACTGCATGTTCCTCTTGTGAGGGACTTCTTTGTCCTGCTTATAACTTTGGTCCTTTCGAATACCGGCATTGGCTATGAAGTGTGTAGGCAATTGTGTCTTCCCTCCTTTCTTAACGTCCTCCTTGTATTTAGGAGCAATGATTCCATCAAAATCTCCTTCCTCGATTCCTTCTTCTATTGAGTTTGCTTGCTCAATCAATTCAGTAAAGGTCTTGATTGGGGCATTACAGATGAGACTTTTCAATGGCTGAGCAAGATTTTTCCTGATGAGTGACAAGGCTTGTGTCTCAGAGATGGGCTCTTTCATCTTGTTACATTGAATTCCCCACTTTTGGATGAATTCTCGAGCCTTTTCTCCTTGTTTTTGTTGAAGACTGGAAATAGTACTGAGGGTTGGATCCATGGGAGCATTCTGCTCGAATCTTTCAACAAACATGTTAATTGCTTTGTCGAATTCCTTGAGTTCGACTCGGTTGACATTTTCCTTGTTCCACTGTGCGGCGATGCCTTCAAGACTCCTTGAAAAATAGCGAAACAAAGCTCTATTATTCGCCCGAATCTTGTAGCAATCATTGAAGAATGTTGAAAGATGGAGATGTGGGCAGGTCATTCCATCATATCTGACGAATTCCCTTGGTAAGCCTTTCACGTCTTCTTCTCCTTCAATGCCAAGATAATAATCTTCGCATGAGTATGAACGCTTTCCCTTTCCCCTAAGTTCAAGATTATTCATCCTTTTTTCCATTTCATGGAATCTACATTTGGTAGGACTTTCATCATCACTTGATTCGACTAATTCTGGCTTTGTTCTTTTCTTCTTGCCTTTGACCACCTTTACTTTTTCTGCAGAACTGTCACTGTTTGAGCTACTGCTGGGGATGTACTTTTGGTCTTTTTGCTCTTTCTAGTGGGCTTTCTCTTTCTTTTGGGTTTTTCTTCTGAACTCCCTGAGGTGATTGGGCTAGGCGAGCTGCTTTCTGGCATAATTTTCTTCCCTTTTTTGCTTTTCTTTGTCATATTTTTCTTCTTAAGAGGAAGCAACACAAGTTTTTCTTCCTTGCTAGTTGTTGAGTCTGAGCCCAAATAATTTTCATCATGATTTGTAGTAGAAGATTTAATGTTTTTCTTTTTCTTCTTTCTTTTCTGCTTCGCAGCCTTTTCATCCTTTGGTTCTGGAGTAACCATCAAGGCTTTTTGCTCTTCTTGTTCCCTCATGAATCGTTCCATGAATAACCGAAACATATGGTAAGCTTCTGGCTCGATTGCTGGTAGGCCAACTGTTTCTGGTTGGAGTTCAGAAGATGAAGCCTCATTCTGAGGAGCTTGTTTAGCTTGCGATCTAGTTTCAACCATCTTGTTGGCTTTCAAGTATTCACCTTATGACACAAGAAAATAGAGTTATTGGACGGAAATGATGACAAAATGAAGGTTCATATTGCATTACAAGTTTTAAAAGTTACATCCAAAGATACTAATAAAGATGACAACGACAGAAGGAATACAAAGTTGACAACATAAAACTTTTAGGGAAGGATGGATGGTGGTCGGTTGGCATCCCACCACTCAGCATATGCCTTCTTCATCATTGGGCCTATGAACCAAGTGTATGATATCTGTGTCTTCCATTCTTGTCGAGCTACTGCAAATAATGCCGTCCATTGAGGAGAACTAAGGTCAAATTCGGGAATAGCTCCAATTGGTGCATGCACAGAGACCATCTTCTGCCTTTGAGAGAATTGCCTCATACATCTATCAGCACAATAATCAACTATGAAGTAAGGGCCCAAGAGTGTGGTACGCCCATGATGATGGTGAGTGTATCGGGGTAGGCTCTGCCGACGATCACAATAATCCCAAATGATCTCTCCTTCATTCAATTTCTCGATCAAACGACGGTATTGCTCCAAGGTTGTCAACGATCCATCAGTGTTTCTGAATAGACTGGCTCGGGGTCCCGCATGTTTGAGGAACCACAATTGTAAAGCATATGTGCATCCTTCTATGAAGTCGGTATCTCCAATGGTAAAGCGGGTGAGTCCTCGGTAAAGGAAGGCTAAGGCTGTCATTGCTATTGACAAGTGTCGGGTCCCTCTATGCCCCCATACTCGAAAAAGTTGGGCAATACGGACATCTAAAAGGTCACTTCCATCGGTAAAAAGCGTCACTCCTACTGTGCAGAGCATCACACAATGTTTAATTCTCCCTATGGCTTTTCGAGGTAGGGTAGAAGGTTCAACATAGGTTCCAAATTTTTCATACAAATTTTTCATGTTGATGCTTTGATTTTCATGGTTTTCTACTAAAGGCCATGTTTTTCGTCCAGTAAAGTGAGCAATGAGGTCATTTGCATTGACCTTGGTTGAGTTCATAAGGAATTGTTTTTTCAATGGATGATTTGGGTCACAAGTTGGGGTAGGGAGGTCTAGTATTTCGGCAAATTCATCTAGTAATATTGTCATTTCTCCCCATGGAAACCAAAAAGAGGAGGTCCTTGGGTTCCAACGTTCGGCAATTGCATGTACCAAATTTCCATCAACTGACTGCATTCCTCCAGCTGCCACTGTCTCTAGCCCACATTCTTCAAAGTAAGAAGAAAACATCCGAGAGAAGGTGGGATGCCAAGTCCGATACCATTTGGGAGCCAAAGGTTTAGACTCAAAAGAAATGTAGGTGGACCGATCGAGACCTTCCCCAAAGAGGATGTGATCATAAGGGAATGTGACACCACGTTGGAAAGAATACATCTTGAATGATGACTCTAAAAGATAAAGATTGAATTAGTGGAAAACATTGACTAGGTTGACAAAGACAATATGAAGTAGATGTGTGGAATGAGGTTGTAAATCATCACATAAGGTTTCACGCACATCAACATCTAATTTTTTTTTTTTTAGAAAATTAGGTATAGGAACCTAGTTGAGATAATTTTGTATCACGATAATCCGATGTCAAGTTATGCTTATATACCTTAGCCAAATGGCATAGTACGAGCATAGATTTTTTTCTTTAGGCAACTAAGGGTAGGGTTCATCAACTTCTTCTTGATCATTCGTCGATATACCATAAATTACCACTCATGGTACTAACGAGGGGGCTATCCCGCCCAAGGTGTGGTCTAGTTGTAAGACTTAGTCTTGTGCTACCGCCAAAGACCAAGCTCGACAACATGATGACCGGGACAAATAGGTATGAGGAATTTTGAAATATGAGAATTCATGCAAAGTCTCTAATGCAATGTTCCCTAGAATGATGATTAAAATAAAATAAAAGAGCAAACATTGTCTTCAAACAACTCTTAAATTAAGGATGGTTGTATTTGATCCTAGATCTAAGTGAACATGATTGATCATCCTCAATTAGTCTTATATGCAAGAAATCAAATACAATCACCAAGAAATGAAATGAAATGCCAATGGGGTTAGGCCAAAGTAGGGATATGCTTTATCATTGGCAATAGAGGATATTCAAGTTATTGGAAAAATGCATCAATTATAATCATAGCCAAACAATGACGGGTCCCATCACGGTTGCCATATGTTTGCATCCCAAAATTTTTGGTATTTGGAGTGCTAGAAAAATGAAGTTTTGTTTTGAAATAAAAAAGAAAGGGACTCGCCCGTCAGTACGAGGATCGACTGTTCCCGGTGCCTTTACCGGGGTAATCAACCCAAGGGCTATGTTTATCATTGATGCATTCCATTTTAACTTAAACATCCTTTCGATTCTATATGCGGTGTAGAAAGTATTGAAACTTTGATATTTCAACCTTTTGAAAAGACTCTTGAAGAATGCTTAAAAATGTGAAATATTTTGAGAAAAAAATAGAATTAGTAAATATCATTTGAAAAGCTTGTGAAATCATTTTGAAACTACTTTAGTGTTCTCTTAAGACTTTAAGTAGGTTTGAGATTTTGCTCTAATTCGATTACCACCTAGTTAGAGCTCCATCTCCTCTTGCTTAAATTATTTTTGGAGAGATGCTTGTGAACATAAGTTGTATTATGTGAAAGTGAACGCATGAATGCATTGATCCTATATGGTTGAAAGAAAATAAAGCATTCCTACCACAACATTCATCTAAGACATTCCTACCACAACATACATCTAAATGTTTGAGAAGAATGAAAAATTTTAGAAAATGAATTGGGGTTGTAGACCATCAAGCATGAATCCAATATTGGGTCATTACTTGTTTTGTGGTCTTAATGAAGTTG
>JAANDH010000008.1:39813-85347 GCA_011799765.1 Nymphaea thermarum | reverse complement strand
AGAGATTTTGTAAGATCAAAGAAAAGGAAGAGGTATGTATTCATATACATATGTCTATATATATATATACGTATATGTAAGTTTACAAAGAAAATGAAGTTTGCATTTAGATGGAGAAGGAAAATGAGACTTTCAAAAGAAAGAGGAAAAGAGGGAGATAGAAGAATTACACATTCATGGGTATATATTATTACATATACACATCTAAGAAAGTTTGTAAAACTTCATTGGTTTGAATAGAAAGAGAACTTTTTAATGAAGAGAAATGGAGACATATACATATGTATATATATATATATGGTTTATAGATAAAGACATTTGTCTTGAAAAGAGAATTAAAGATTTTAGATATAGAAAATATAATGCATATATGTATGCATTCATTTATATGGTAGAGAAATGAAACATAAAAATATGTATGTATATACATATGTATTTTCATGAGATTAAAATCAAGAAAATGAGAACTAACCAACTTCAAATTTATTATGGGCCAAGGGGAAACTTGGACTCATGCAAGAGCCTAAGTTAAATCCTCAAAGCCACATTAGAGGGTTTCTTTTGAAAATGTTTTGTAAGGGCATGATCATAAACATAAAATGTAATAGTTTCATTGATGACAAAGTGATAAGTTTCTTCCACCATTGGGTATGGAAGAAAGTTAAACCATAGGATAAGGGACTCATTAGGGTTCCTAATGGAATGATTAAAAGAAACTAATGTAAAATGATATGAAAATGCAATATTAACATGAACAAATTTCGTGGGGGGTTTTTTCGCGGGTTGGACAAGTCCCAACCTCAAAATTTATTAATACAACACAAAATAGAAAATCCCAAACCACACTCTCAATCTCACCTTATATTCATACATAAGTGAAAACCAAGCATCACCATAGACAACATATAGTCAATATTCAAATAAGGAAAAAGAAAGAGATCATGGTAATGAGGGAGAGCACATTAGAGAGAGAAATGACATGATAGAGAGAGAGCTTATTAGTGAGAGAAAGAGCATGATAGAAAGAGAAAGAGGTCATTAGAGAGAGAAAAAAAATGATGGAGAGAGAACTAGTCAACTAAGCATGATAAAGAGAGAGAGAGGGAGAGAGAGAGAGACATACTAGAGAGAGAGAGTGCATAGTAGATAGAGCAAACATAGTGAAAAGAGAGCATAGTAGATGAGAGAACATAGTAAAGAGAGAACATGATAAAGATGTATTCATGGTAAAGAAAGAGAGAAAACATGATAGAGAGATAAAGAAAGAGATGGAGCATGATAAAGGGGTATTCAACTAAGTGGAGAAACATGATCCTACCATGAAAATAAATATTATCTCCTCTTATGCTCCCAATGCACTTGAGCATAGCCTCTTATCTCTAAAAAGAGGTAGAGTGTTATCTCATATGTGGTTAAGGAGAGTAGAAGATGGAAAAAAAAAAACCAAATATGAGGAGACCATAATAAGTTTCTAATCAAGAAATGAAAAAACTATAACAACAAAAACCATATCCAAGGAAAGAAATAACATGATTTGGTCATGAAATGAAATATAGTCTCATCTTCTTATTCTCTTGGTGCACTTGAGCATAGCCTCTTATCTCTAGATAGAGATTGAGAGCTATATCATTTGGCTATGAAGAGAGAAAAAAGAGAAAAAAAAATGAGAAGAAGATCAAGACTATATTCAAGAAAATAAATAACAAGAATATATTCATGAAGAGAAATAACAATAACAATAAAATGTATTAAAGAAAAGAAAGAGCATGATTTAACAAAATATCATCTCATCTCCTCATTGTCTTAGTGCACTTGAGCATAGCCTCTTGTCTCTAAAAAGAGGTAGAGTGCTATCTCTTTTGGCCATGGAGAAGAAAAACAAGAAGAGAAATTATAAAGAAAGAAAAGAGAGAGATTATGACTACATACCTCTAATGCCTCCAAGAGATGAATCTTGCTCCAAGTTGGAGAGAAAATGGAAAGAGAAAGAGAGAGAGAGAGAGAGAGCTCAAGAGAAACTCTTAGTCTTCAAGTGAGAATACACTAGAGTTTCTCCCAAGGACCAATCTTACCCAAGAGGGAGGAAATGGGGGGTATTTATAGAAGATTTTGGAGCCAAAACCCTAAATTTGAATTTTTTTGAATTTCCCCCCTTTTCCATCCGAATTTCACATAATTTTAAAGTATTTTGAAAAAAAAATAGCTTGAAAATGGGCATGATTGGTTATTAAACTTATAAAAATATATATTTATATATTTTTTTAAAAATAAGTTGGGCCTTTGCCCACCCAAAAAGATTAAAATAACCCTCTAAAAGGAGTTTCTTTTGTCAAAAGGAGGGACAAATGAGTCTTGCCCACCAAAAGACCAAAATCACCCTCTAAAAGTGGTTTCTTTTGTCAAAAGGAGGGGCAAATGGGTCTTGCCCACCAAAAGACCAAAATCATCTAAAAGTGGTTTCTTTTGTCAAAAGGAGGGGCAAATGGGTCTTGCCCACCAAAAGACCAAAATCACCCTCTAAAAGTGGTTTCTTTTGTCAAAAGAAGAGGCAAATGAGTCTTACCCACCAAAAGACTAAAATCACCCTCTAAAAGAAGTTTCTTTTGTCAAAAGGAGGGGCAAATGGGTCTTGCCCACCAAAAAACTAAAAATACCCTCTAAAAGGAGGTTTTTTTGGTCAAAATGAAGGGCAAATTAGTCTTAAATGATCGATTTGGATTTGAACTTGGGTTTTGGATCTGAAAGTAGTATTTTGGATTTAATTTGGATCTGAAAGTTGTATTTTGGATTTAATTTGGATCTAAGAGTTGTATTTTGGATTTGAATCTTGTGCCTAAATTTGAATTTCGTACTTGGATAAAACATCATAGTCCTTTGAAAAAAATTTGGAGTGATTACATAAGGACTCTCCAAGAAAAAGAAGAAACTGGGGCATGTTAAGCCCCAACATCCTACAAAAAGGATTATAAATAAACACTAAATGAAATTATAGAAAGACAAATATAAACAAAAGATTTCTTTCATTACATGTGAAAAGTTTTTAGTACATAAGGAGGTTCCTTCCATGAAACTAGACAGGAACAAAATAAGACCACAAAATTCATGGGATGATTTTGAAAGACAAATGTAAATATTATTGGCCAATGGGTGCTTTTTCAAACATTTCACGTATATCCTAATCTTCTCGTATTCATCTAAAAAGGAATGGAGAACTGATTGTAAGATGCCATCTTCCTTCTTATCAAGACTAGTGGGATTATATCTACTTTTCAAAATTAATTGAAATCTCTTTGGGTTTTCTACGAAATAGGCATATAGAGGATTTTTTTATAGTTCAAACAAATGCTTGAAACAGTGTAGGCACCTCTAGATGATTCTTCTATCTCTATGTTCTGCACACATTTATCTAAATATGCTTCTTTTGTTCTTGATGTTGGGTACGTACACAAAGAGAATTATCCTAGGAAACATTGGTTGTACCAACCTCTCGACCAGCTTCTGTGAAAGTACTATAACAATAGATGGTCTATAATTCCATTAAATGCATTGATGGAGAATGGAGGGGACTCCACCTACTTTATGGATCCAAGAAAGTCCCAACTACAAGTTGTATGATGGGGGTACATCTACCATGTAGAATGAAATGCAATGGCAGGTATGTTCGATAAGTATGTCCATGTGGAGGATCCATTTGCAGCTCACACTTCAACCATCATACCCATAGATCTTGGTGTGAATGAGAAAGTATTTATCTTCATAAAAACCCAAAGTATTGGTTGTGAGATCAAAGCAAATATTTAAGCTGCTTTCTCTATCAATGAACACGTGTGGCACTGTCATCTTATTAACCTTGACAACGGTATAGAGTGCATTTTTATGGTAATATCCCTATTTCAAAAGATTCTTTTCTAATAAGGTTGTTGATGGGTCTGCGAAAACTTTAATTGAGTCTTCTTTGATGAAATGTTCTTCTAAAGGGGTGATTCCCCTATACAACATGGGTTTTCAATTGAAGAGTCGTCTGATGATTGATCAACATTTTAAAAGAGAAAAAACTTGGGAATTACTGTTCGGTTACTAGATGAATTTCAAACCTTGTAACTAATCATACTAATGAAATCTAGAGGTTGCTTACCTCAATTGATTACATGGTGTGAGTCATTTTCAACACATGGTTAGATATGCTCTTGTGGATGATAGGAGAGCAGAGTGACCATTGTGCTTGTTGTCTTTTCATGATTGAAAAAATAAATTTTTTAGGACTTCAGGAATACTATGATTATCAATCTTGAGATCTTTGTTAATGAAGTCTTAATGGATATTTCTGAGAACAAAACAATCTTCAGTGTTATGATCAAAGGCACGATGAAACTTGCAAAGTTTAACTTTATCATTTGTCATCATTTGTGAAGGTTCTAAAATTTTGGGCAGGACGACAATCCCTTTGTTAGGAGATATTCCACAATCTTCTCGCAAGGTTGATTGAGGGGAGTAAAATTTTGATCATAGCTCCAGCCCGGATATGTATTCTTTCTTTCTTCATTCTTCTTGGGTTGAATGTTTTTCTTTGGGTTCACTTCTCTACCAATCTTATAATTGTTGCTACCGTCTTTCCAAGCGCCTGCATTTGCTATGAAATGGGTAGGGATTTGGGATTTTACATCCTTTCTTGACTTGTTTCTTATATTTGGGTACAATGATTACATCAAAATCACCTTTCCCAATTCCTTTTTTTGTAGAATTTGCTTACTCTATCAAATTTGCAAAGGTCTTGATTGGAATGTTGCAAACAAAACTTTTCAATGCTCAAGCAAGATTTTTCTTAACGTTAGATAGAACCTATGTTTCAGAGATAGGTTTATTCTTCTTATTACAAAGGGTACTCAGAGTTAGAGTAATTGAGATGTATTGCTCAAATCTCTCAATGAACATGTTAAACAATCTGTCAAGTTTTTTCTATGCGACTATATTAACATTTTTTTTGTACCATTGTGCAGCGATGGTTTCAAGACTCATTGGAAAGTAATGAAATAGCTCTATTGTTTGTTAATATCTTGTAGCAATAATTAATAAATGTTGAGAGATGAACATGTAGGCATGGTGTTTGATCATACTTGACAAATTTTTTAGGCAAAACTTTCACGTCCTTGTCTCCTTCAATGCCTAGATAGTAGCCTTTACATGAGTGCAATTGGTTTCCTTATCCTTAAGCTCAAGCTTATTAATTTTTTTTCTAATGTAATAAAATTTGTGTTGGAACGGACTTTCATCATTACTTGATTCATCTTGATTTGATCTTATTCTTTTCTTTTTGTCTAGCTTCTTTTCCTTTTTCCTTAGAACTTTTGATGTCTGAACTATTACTTGGGTTATAATTCCTTGCCTTTTCCCCCTTCTTTAGGCTGCTCCACTGAACTTTGACTTGAAACAGGGGTAGGTGAACTATTATCTTCCATGAATTCTTTTTCTTTCTTGCTCTTTTTTACTATTGTTTTTTTGGGAGTAATTCAGGCTTCTTCCTTATTGGTTGTTGAGTTTGAGTCTAGGTTGTCTTTATCCTAGTTTATAGGAGAAGGAGTGTTGTTCTTATTGTTGTTCATCTTCTGCTTGCAGGGCTTTTCATTTGTTTGTTTTGGAGTAATTATTAGACCCTTTTGCTTTTCTTGCTTTCTTGTAATTCGCTCCATAAACAACTAAAACATTTGATAACCTTTTGACAATTTCAGGGAAGCCAAGTGTTTATAGCATGGGACTAGAAGATGAGGCATCATTCTGCAGTGCTTGCTTAGCTTGTGCTCTTGTTTTAACCATCATGTTGACTTGAAATATTCACCTTATGAGATAGAAAATGAAGGGTCATTGAAAGGAAATGATGACAAAGTAAAGATTTATAATACATCAAGAGTTTAAATATTACATTTAGAGAAAACGTTGACTGTTAAAGATGATAATGACTAATTACACGAGAAAACAAGAGTACATCATAAATTATCTAGGGCGCGAATGGATGGTGGTTGGTTGGCATTCCACAACTCGACATATTCCTTCTTTACTATAGGAACTATGAACCAACTGTAGGATATTTGGGTCTCACATTCTTATTGAGCTGCTAAAAACAATGTTTCCTATTGAGGAGAGCTAAGGTCGAATTCTGGGATAGATCCGATTGGTACATGCATAGAAACCTTCTTCTACTTTTGGGAGAATGATCAAATGCATCTATAAGCATAGTAATCAACTATCAAATAGAGTCCAAAGAGTATGGTACAACCATTGTAATGGTGAGTGTATCTGGATAGACCCTTACGGCGATCACAATAATTCCAAACAATCTCTCCTTCATCTAACCGTTCGATCAAATGGCGGTATTGCTTCAATACTGCTAATGCTGCATTTGTGTTGTTAAACATACTGGCTTGGGGTGTTTCATGCTTGAGAAACCATGACTGCAAGACATATGTGCATCCCTTTGCATAGTTTGTATCTCTGACGGTGGAATGAGTAAGCTCACGGTAAAGGTAGGCTAAGGCCGTCATTGCCATTAACAAGCGTCACATCCCACTATGGCCCCACATCCTAAAAAGTTGAACCCTGCATACATCTAAGAGGTCGGTCCCATTAGTGAAGTGAATTAATCTAATTGTGCGAAGCATCCTTGATTTTTCCTATTGCTCTTTTGTGACAAAGTGGAAGTCTCTACATATGCTTTGAACTCTTCATATAGGCTTTTCAAGTTGAAGTTTTGATTGTCTTTTATTAGGGCTAAGTCTTTTGTCTGGTAAAGTGAGCCATAAGGTCATTTACTTTTACCTTGGTTGGGTTCATAAGAATTTGTTTCTCCTATGGTTCATTTGGATTACAAGTCGGGGTAAGAAGGTCTAGTGCTTCATTGAACTTATCGAATAACACAGTCCTCTCCACCCAAGGGAACCAAAAAAGGTGGTCTTTGGGTTCCATCGTCGGCAATAACATGCACCAAATTTCCATTCACAGGTTGCACTCCTCCGGCTGCTACTGCCTCCTATCCACTTCTTCAAGGCAGGCAGGAAACATCCAAGAAAAGGTGGGATGCCATGGCTGATACCATTCAAGAGCCAATGGTCCAGACTTAAGGGACACATAGGTTGATTGTTGGGGTCCCTCCCTGAAGAAGATGCGATCATAGAGAAATGTGACGCCATGTTGGAACAAATATATCTTGAGTGTCGACTATAAAGGAAGGACAACAAATTTGTGGGGATGGTTGACACGAGAAGGAGGTACGTAATGAAAACTGAGAGCGATATGAAGTTGTAAATTACCAAACAAGGTTTGTATACATTCAACACTCCCTAATTTTCATACATTTATCATACAAGAATTCTTTCTTAAAAAGGTATAGGTGCGTAGTCAGGATAATTTCATGTCACGGTTATCAAATATCAACATATGTTTATATACTTTAGTCAAATGGCTTATACTAGAATAGATTCTTTTTTAGGCAACTAGGGGTAAGGTTTATCCATTTCTCATTAGTCACACTTCAATACACTCCAAATTACTCATGATACTAATGAGAGAACTTTCCTGCTCAAGGTATAGCGCAGTTGTAAGACTTAGTATTATGCTACTGCTTAAGACCAAGTCCAACAACATGATGATTGACACAAATTGGTGGAATAATTTTAAAAAATATATAGGCAATCATGCAAAATCAGTTGTTTCTAATGCAATGTTGCCTAAGATGATGATTACAATAAGATAAAAGAATAAACATTGTTTTCAATCAAACCTTAAATTGATGAGGGTTGTATTTGACCCTAAATTTAGGTGAACATGATTGATCTCCCTTAGTTAGTCTTATATGCAAGAAAGCAGATATATCTACCAAGCCATGGGATGCAATACTAATATGGACATTCTTTTACATTGGAAATCTCTTTCTCTTCTCTCTCTCTCTCTCCCTCTCCCCCCCGGGTTCCATGTAGATGTCTTCTGAATTTTTTGAGAAGTGGTTTAGGCATACTTTATGCAATTTATGAATGAGTTTCACTATAACAAACAGCTCCTATGGTGCTTTAATGTGGCAACAATTATCCATCTTCATACGAAAGTTTAAACCTCATACTGTCATATCTTCATCTTGGCTAATTGCAGTGTGTGGAGCCATATATCAGATCATTAGTAAAGTCATAGCAAATAGATTAGCACCACTCATGCCACCATGTTGGTTCCTTTCAACTTGCATTCATTAGAGGTAGATAGTTGTAACATGGGCACATTCTTGCTAAGAAGACAACACTCAACGATGTTGGAGAATCAACCATACTTTATTTTGAAGATAGACTTTATAAAGGTATATTGTTTGCATTCCAAAATTATTTCGGTTTTTGGAGTGCTTCTGAAAAATAACTTTTATAGAAGAAAGAGGGACTCACCCATCGGTATGAAAATTGTCAATTCCCAGCGCCTTGATTGAAGGTAACTAATCCAAGAGCTATGTTTATTCATGATGTATATTTATTTAAACATCTTCTTCATCCTAAATGTGGTATAGTGTATGACAAAAATTTTGCTAAATCGGTATCCCATAAACTTTTGATTGAAAAAATTTTGAAGTGCATTTTGAGTGAATAAACCATTTTGAATCAGGAAACCTTTTCAAATTGAGAAATCTTTCGCAAGTAGTCTTGAAATTTTTTGGAAGCCAACTTTGATATTTTTGAAGATCTCTTTTGCAATTAATTTAGTGTTCTCTTGGAATCTTAAGTAGATTGAAGATATTACTTTAATTTAGTTACTACATAGCTAGAACTCCATCTCATCTTGCTTAAACCCTTTAGAAAGTGCTAGTGATCATTCATAAATTTCATAAGTGATTGTGCATGCATGAATGAATTGATTCTATATGCTTGAAAATAGAGTGTTCATTGCTACCATAACATTCATTGAATATCATTTTATCAACATACATCTAGATTTTCATGCATTTTGTTATATATTCTTTATTAAAAAACTATTCTACAACAATACTATTTTTCAGAAAAAGCTTTTGAAAGTAGATTGAGATTATAGACCGTCAAGCATGATTCCAAGTTGCATTACATTACTTAAGTTTTGGTCCTATTGAAGTCAATAAGTGAAAATCAAAATTTTATGTTTTATAGAGAAGACATTTGGAACACAGACGATTGTTAATTACAAGGGAAATTTCTTTAAGAAAAGACACAATGAAGAAAATTTATAAGTGAGGGAGACTTTATGTTTTTGAAATAAATATGGAAAGAAAACATAGAATGAAAAATTTAGGAAAAGAAACAAAAAGATAAAGAGAAAAGATCAAACCATAGAAGAGAGTCGTAAACAAAAAAAGTTAAGGAGGAGGAGAGAAAGATATCCAAGGGAGCAGGAAAAAAAGGAAAACTTATATATATATATTTGTACATATATCCACACACACACACACACACAAATATATATATATATATATATATATATATATATATATATATATATATATATATATATATATATATATATATATATATATATATATATATATATATTAGGAGAAAGAGAGGAATACACACACACACACACACACACACACACACACACACACACACACAGAGATATATATATATATATACACATATATATATAATTTTGAGGTTAAAGAGAGAAATAGAGAGAAAGAAGGAGAAGTGAAAAAATGTGAAAACTTATAAAAAGAGGGACTTCAAATTTAAAGAGAGAGATAGAGAAAGAGATTTTAAAAATAAATGGAGATATTAAAATAGATGGATATATATATATATAATATAATATTAAAAAATTAAAATCAAAGAGAGAAAGACATAATAGAAAAACTTGTAAAAGAGATATTGCAAATTTGAAAAGAAAGAGATGTTTAAAAGAGAGTGATAAAATCGATAGACTTATAAAAAGAGGTTTCAAGATGGAGAGAGAATTTTTAAAAGAAGATCAAGGAAAATGAGATAGATGTCTCAAAAGAGAGAAAAACATAGAGAAATGAATTAATAAGTGACAGAGATCAAGGCACTAAAATTGCCTACCAAGAGGTTACTTCAATTTCTAACATCATATATATATATATATATATATATATATATATATATATATATATATATATATATATATATATATATATATATATATATATATATATATATATATATATATATATATATATGTATATATATATATTCAAGCGATAATTTTGAAGAGTTTCGACTTCAACTTCTTTAAGTAAGCCGAAGAAGAACTTGGGCTCGTGAAATAGCCTAGGCTAAGTCTCCATGGTCTTTTCAGAGAGGCTTTTCACGTTTTGAAATTCTCTTAAAAATAGATTCAAAATATGTTTATATACATTTAAAGACAATAGTCATATTTTATATTGCTTTTATCTACTACATAGGAACATGTCTCTCTCACCATTGGGTATGAGAAGAAAACTAAGTATAAATGAAAAATTATTATTGTAAGAGAACTGTTGGGATAACTATTTGAGTGATTAAGAAGTGATTTATCAAACAAAATAAAGTAATCAATTCTAAGCATAGGGATGTAATGAGAATACTTTTTAACTTGTACAATTTCTTAGGGTTTTTCTGAGGTGTACAATTCCCAACCTCAATAACTAATGCAGTAGAAAAAAATCCCTTACCAAGCTCTCATACTTACCATTCGTTTACATATTAATTGAAATATCAACCACCAATGCATAAATATCATCATAAAACTTATACAATGCACATTTACTGGGCATAGAAGGGAAGGAAACATATTTCGGGCCAAAAGGGAGAAACAAAAAATTTATTTTACCTTGCTCATATTTCCCATGCACTCAAGAGTAGCTCTTGACTTAGAAGAAAAGATTTTAGAGCTCTCTTTTGTGGACATGGGAAGATGACGTAGGGAAAAATGGCTATATACTTCTAAATATGGTGGTTGAAGAAAGACGAATCTTCTATCCCAGATGATCATGAAGCCTTCCAAATGGGACTCCAAGGTGTTGATAAAGCTCTCCAAGGGTTCTTCTGGTGCTCCCTTGATCAACGAAGACTGAAAAAGAAGGGAAAACCTAAGGTTGACGAAAAGTGGGAGAAAAGAGAGAAGGAAGATTAGAGAAATGGAAAGAGCTAATGGAAAACTTCTAAAGTTCAAGTGAGAGAGCTCAAGAAGTTTCCTAAGAGTTGGTTCAGACCCAAGAGTGAAGATTTTAGGTGTATTTGGAGCCAAAATACCAAAATTTGATTTTTTTTTTAATTTCACAAGATTTTTGTGAGAATTTCAATTTTTTTAGAATTATGTCTTTTTTTTTTTTTTTTTTTTAACTTTTGTAGGTTTTGACTAAAAGGGATTGGCCTTTAGGCCTGCAAACACTCTTTGGAGGGTATTGGCAAGGCTAGAGTCCACCCAACTGGGCCAAGGGGCCTGGCCCTGTTTCAGGCCCTGCAGGGTGCGTGCAGCCATGATTAGCCATGCGTACTGCTCACCACACTTGGTGCTTCCATGCATTTTTGGGCCAGGGTCCTGGTAGTGCTCCAACACACATAAAGGGGGCAAAATGCCTCATTGTTGGCCCATTTTTGGGAAAATAAGGGTGGTTTTTGCCTCTCTATCCTCCCTAGATGGTTTTCACTAAAAAAATAAATAAAATTTATATTTTTAATATATATTTTTGAAAGGCAACATGGTCTTTTGATTAAAATGGGTCTGGAATGATTTTAGGTTGTTTCAGCCCGTTTTAGATCCAAATCAGATTTTCTTGGTCGGGGCAGCATTCTAACCGATGCCCAATGCTCGGCTCATGAGTTAGGTGTTTTGAGCTCAAAACACATTTTAAATTCAATTTTAAATTTTCCCAGGCGAAATTGAGTTGAAAAGCAAAGGTGAGCAAGGATGTGCGTGCAATCCTCTAAATAGTGTCGGAAATGAATACGTTGGCTTTGATTTTGGATTTTGAATAGAGATTTTGATTTGGATCCAAATTTTGGTATTGGATCTAGGAGTGCAGCTTTCCGGATCTATTTTCTTAATTTGGGTTCGATTTTAGTTTTTAGGTTTAATAGACTTTGACTTTGTATTTCGGATCAGGGTGTGATTTTTTGATATAGGACTTAGATTTGGGACTAGATATGGAGATAAAATTAAATTTTGGATTTAAACCTTGAATTTGGATTCAGATATGGATCTAGGGATCTGCTTTAGATCTATGGCTAATATTTGGATTTGGATGTGGATATAGGGATCTATTTTGGATCTAAGGATGAGATTTAGATTTGGATATGGATCTATAGATTTGTTTTGGATCTAGGGGCAAGATTTATATTTAGATATGGATATAGGGGTCCAAGGTCCCCCTGCTGACTAAGATATGGATCTATCTTGGATCTAGGGCTAAGATTTGGATTGGATTCATATTTGAATTTGGATGCAAAGTCTACATTGAGCTTCAGCTTGGGGCCAAGGTCCAAAATTAGATAGAAATGTGCTACACGTGGGATTGACTATCAAATGAGAGGAGAAATTGACTAAAATTACTGAAATCTATCTAAATATATCGAATATAGTCTCTTGAAAAATTTGGGGTGATAACATATATGACTTGGCCTAGTGGGAGTTTCTTTTTTAGGTACTACAACGTATGAGATTCGGCCAAAGATGGGTGGATTGGACGCAGCAGTTTGTCTCCAACGCCGAGGAATGTATTTGTATCAATGAACGACATGAAGATCAGTCTCTACTCCAACCAGACTTACAACAATGATGCCCATGATCTAAGGCTGCACAATGAGCCGAGCTAACTTGGGCTCGACTCGAACTTGCTCTAAAAAACTTGGCTTGTGCTTGACTTGTTTGTAAATGAGCAAAGTTTGAGCTTACAAAGATATTCGAATCGATAAACGAGTCGAGTTTTAATTTTAGGAACTTGACTCGTTTATACTCTACTCGACTCGCAAAGTGCCCCCTGCTGAAATTTTAGGGTAAAAATTTTCCCCCTTTCAACATTTTTGAATTGAATCTCAATTCTGAAGTCTCGACTGATGTCTCTCCCTCTTCCATTGGGTGTTGACCATCTTCACCAAATCACCGCCCTGCTGGCTGCCGCTGACCAGCACAGCGACATCTGGCCATCGACATCCTGTCATCTGTGTCTGTCGAATCGTTGCAGCATCGGTTACCCTTATCTCAAGTCTCCACTGCTATCTCTCTCTCTCTCTTCCATTGGGTTTTGACCTTCTTCATCGAATCAGCACCCGGCCTGCTGCCGCTGACCAGCATAGCAGCATCTGGCCACCGACATCCCATCATCTGCCTTTGTCGGACCTTTGTAACATCGGTTGCCCTAATTTCAAGCCTCGATTGCTGTCTCTCTCTCTTCCTCAGGTGTTAACGACTTGACCATCTTCATCGAATCACCACCCTGCCAGCTGTCGCTGGCCTGCTGACCCGCACAGCAGCATCCAGCCACCGACCACGTCCCATCGGCATCCTTTAATCCATCTCTGCCTGACCGTTGCAGCATCAGCTATGTCGCTGGTATCACGGTGGTATGTTTGTCATGTGAGCTAGTTAAATTGGCACTACTTATTTGCAACTATGGCTGCACACGAGCGGAGTCGAGCTCGAGTTCAGCCAGCTCGGCTCGACTTATATTTAGTCAGCTCGAGCTCGATTCCAGCTCGACACGCTTGAACTCGACTCGAGAAATTGTTTCCAAGCTCGAGCTTGACTCGTTGACTCATTTATTTCTTTCTCCGCAGGCGGTTCCTCCAACACCTGCCATAAATGCCATGGCTCGTTTTACAACAGCCAGTGTCATCGATAATGGCATTGCATTAAATGCGGTGGGAGAAGGGAGAAAGGGCGTGGGGGAGAAAAGAGAAAAAGGGAAGAGAGATAATGGCATTGGCATTAAATGCGGAAGGAGAAAAAGGTGTGCAGCGGGAGAAGAGAAAAGGTATGGGAGAGAAAAGAGAAAAAGAGGAGGGAAGAAGCGGGAGAAGAGAAAACGTATGGGAGAGGAAAGAGAAAAAGAGGAGGGAAGAAAAATGAGAGGGAAAAAAACAAAAAAAACGATAGGGAAACAAAACGAAGAAAGAAGAAAACTTAAAAAAAATTAAAATCGAGTCGAGTCGAGTTTAATCGAGTCGAGCTTTACTAACTCGAACTCGACTCGTTAACGTGCTTGAGTTTAACTTTCAGCTCGAACTCGACTCGTTTATAAACGAGTCGAGCTCGAGTCGAGTTTTTTCGAGCGAGTTCGAGTCGAGCACGAGTTGGCTTGACTCATTGTGCAGCCCTATTTGCAACATGATTATCTTTTTCCTTATCCTTATCATTTATTCTTTTAGTTTCATTGAAACTTGAACTGCATAATCATGTAATTACAACATGCACGCATTGAAGCCAAAAGCAAATAGAACAATGGTGATTGCTCTCTCTTTTTTTTTTAGAATTAATTTAGATGTATGAACACATCAAATTTGCACTCTCCGTGATATATGATTTCCAGCCTATTTCCATAATGATTTCTTGCCTATGTCCATAATGAACCTGTTATTCTTATGCCAATGGTCATATTTACAAAAGTTTCAAGTACAATGGCTTCTCCTTCCATTTGAGATGTTAATTACATGCTTTTTGATGCATTCCTTACATGAGCTTTATATAAGGTACTTGCTATTAAGCTTTAAGATACTTTGAGCAATATATATATATATGTATTTTGCTCTTAGATGAAGTTCTTAGTATTCCACATTTGAGCTGTTACTTTACTTATTTTACAAATGTTTATCTATTTAATTCATCAAATAAATGTTAGATGGCATGATTCTTTTGCTTATATAGTTTGAGTTTGGTTTTACTCATGTTTGTGTGCATAAAAAAAATGTCACCACTGAGAGAAAATACTACAAGACAAACAAGTAATATCCAGTTCCAGAGCAGGTTCAACAGAACCACTTATCCTAGGAATCTCTACACAAGAATCTATAGCTTATGACAGTTTAGATCTTACTTATTTGAAGTCTATTGAAAATGAGGACGTGAACATGGATAAAATTGTGGAAGTAATGTCTAATAGTGGTATGAGAAGACAAAGGGCAACAACTTCTTCAGTTTCGAATGATTTTGAAGAAGTAACTGTGGGTGGTGTGAAAAAAAATACACACAAGTATTGCAAAGCATGTTTATTATAAGTACAGAAGGGAGTACATCATCAATGAGAAGACATAAGTGTCTTGCACATCTTGGTAATATGAAACAAAATACTTTAAGTTTTGGTATTAGTGAAGTTTCAGGTCTTACAAAGGAATTAATGAGTAAGGGTGCCAAACTTGATTCCAAAAAAATAAGAAAGATATTGGCAAAGATGGTAGTTAGTTGTGACTACGCATTCAATATGGTTGAACATTGCTGGTTTAGATTTTTACGAAAGCTTGCTTTTTCAAATTAGTCACCCATTTCGAGGACAAAAATAAAAAAGAGATGTCACAAAATTATATGAGATAGAAAAAAAGAAGTTGAATGAATATTTTAAAGGTGTTACATCTATTGCCTTGACAACAAATATGTGGATGTCTAACTTACAAATTGAGTATTCTTTCATTACAGCTCACTTGATAGATCATGCTTGGACAACTAAAAAATGTATAATTGGTTTTAACCAAGTCCAATCATGTCATACTAGGAGGAATCTAGCAAATGTAATTGCTAAATTGAATGAGAAATAAAAAAGAAGATCATCTCCATTACAGTTGACAATGCTTCTGCTAATGATGTTCTTGTAAGAATATCAAAAGAAATTTTATAGAAAAGTGGTGTAAATCTATATACCAAGGTGGTAAATTTTTTTATGTCCATTGTGCACATATTCTAAATTTGATGGTTCAAGATGATTTGTCTTATATTAGAGATGAACTTGGTAAGATGAGAGAGACAGTCAAATATATAAAATGCTCTCCATCAAGACTTCACAACTTTCAATTTATAGTAGATGAATTTGAAATTCGTGTGAAAACAAGTTGGTGCTAGATGTTGTAACTTGATGAAATTCTTCTTATTTGATGTTGGAGGTTGCACTTATGCACAAATAGGTTTTTGATAAATATGATATCGAAGATGCCTATTTTACTTGGTTGCTGAATGTAGGTGAATGAGATAAAGTATAAAAAAATATTTACTTTTCTTAAAGCATTTTATAATGTTTCTATGTTTTTTTTAGGGTCCAAGTATTCTACCACAAACCTATTTTTCCTAGAAATTTTGGGGGTCCAAGAACTATTACAAGAAGAAATTGTCAATGGATGTAGTTTTTTGAAGAAAATGATAACTAAAATGAAAGAAAAGTCGAATAAGTATTGGAGCTCCTCAAACATATTGATGGCTATTGCTTCCATACTAGATCCAATGATAAAGTTAAGTTTAAGATACTTTGTCTGTTCAAAGATTTTTATTCAAAGAGAAGAAAATGAAGATCAGATGATATTAGTAAGAAATACATTGCAAGAGCTTTATAACAGTTATGTTGCAAAAATAAGGTTTAAATAAAGATGTTGAATGTGATACTACTACTTTTATGAAAGGGACTTACTCATCATGTAACAATTCCAATAACTATAATGCAAGATTTTTTAGCTTTTTGAGTAAAGTAGACAACGTTTTGTTCCAAGTTCCCAAGTCCCAGCTTGATATGTATTCAGAAGATTGATTGCTCAAATGTGATGCTACCACTCATGATTAGTTTGGCATATTGATTTAGTGGAAGGATAAAGAATTGAAATACCTCATTTTATCACATACGACACGAGATACATTGTATATTCCTATTACTATAGTTGCCTCTGAATATGTTTTTATTACTGGAAGTTGAATTGTGGATGAATGTAGAAGTTTATCATGTTATTTGTGCTTATATGTTATAATAGTTGTTTATTGATCAATTATTGTTGGTTTTCTTGTAGGACACTGCTAAGGATGAGATAACATGATTCAACATCAATTCAAACATATTATGTAGTAAGCTTTAGACTTTTACTATTGTTAGTGACTATTTTTGAAAAATTTCATGTTTTCTATTGTTATTATGGTTTATGTTGTTTACAGAGGCAGCACAAGTCCTATTCTCTAAGTTTTTGGTATTGTAACAACTAACAAAATATCAGGTATTGTTATAAGACTTAAGTTGTTTTGTCCTTTGACGCTTGATTTTGCCTGGATGACAACATTATTAGTTATATCTCTTTTGAACACACTCAAACATGACTTTTTTTACTACTAATATTTTCATTTTTTTATGCTAACATTTTTATGTCAATTGTGTTAGGTTCTATTGTTAGAGATTGTGAAGGAGATTCATAGGAGTTCTTTTTGAAGAGAAGGGACTCCTTTCTCTCTTTCTCCTACGAATTTTTTGTATAAAACATTTTGACTTATTAGTGATATGTTTACACAACAATTGTTAATCTTTGAAGCTATTGTCAGTATTAGCAATATGGTTCAGACATTCGAATTGTGATTTGTTGTGTCTCATTCTCCATCTGTCAGTAGCAATTTTAACATTCAACCAGTGATAAATGATGTTTCATAGACTTCACATAAAAGAGCAGATAAAAGAGCAAATAAAAGAGCAAATAAAAGAGCAAATGGCAGCTCGGTGTATTTGTTACTATAGCACATTCATTTTGGTTTTCCATTTTCATTTGTTGAACTGTAAGTTGCTTACATTGGCCTATTGTCTTATTGTGTTTAATTCCAACCTTTTATCCTATTGCTTGTCATGTGTATGTGTTATATGAGAAGATGCAAGCTCTTGCCTTTGCAATGAATTTGGCATATGCTTTTTGGTTAAAGAGGAACTTCAAAGCTACTTTAAGGTGTCTGGTATGTATGTTTGTATATCACAGTCTTTTGGATGCAATGTTCTATTGTATATTCTAACAGGTTTGTGCAACAATGATAATTAGATGTGACATTGTGCTGCTTTTAGGTCCAATTGGTTTGAAGTTTGTTTTGGTATGAAATAAAATGTTACTTGTCTTATTTAGCATTTTCATATTAAACATTGGTTCAAGACATTAGCCAATTGTAGTCTAGCTACCCTTTTCAAAATAGATCCCTATATCCACATGATGGCCTAGGAGGGCCCCCCTCCCTCCACTCCTGGTTGCACTACTCAAAAGCAAAAAGTGGACCATTAGATTGTCTCACAAATCCTACACAAGTATGTGCTAGAAAAATGATGTGCAATGATGTGAATTTTCTTAATACTCAAGTTGGTTGATTTTAGTAAAGATAATGATGTGCACTATGTGAGTGTCTTGTTTACATGATCAGTTACTTGATGATAAGTGTCCATTGCAGTTGCTATTCAAAGCCCATTTCCCACTCTTTTTTCATGTTAGGGTTGAAAGTTTCTATTAGTTACATGAATATAAGTGCCCATTACACGAGTTTCATGTGAGTGTGTTTTTTACATGTTCAAGCTCATTATCTTTGAGCTTCATGTGTCACAGATGGCCGTGACATTCATAAGTTTATACCGGTGAACCTCTTCACCGGGATAGCTTCCGCTAGTGATCATTCCCTGTGGATTTTTTCTCCAAGTTCATGGTATTGAAGGCTGGGTTCAATACAATGAAAGTCACTTTGTTTATTCCTTTTCAAATTTTGAACGCCATCTTCTAGATCATGGGTTTCAAATACTCATAAAATCTGATGTATATATCTATATGTTGATTCACAAGACTTCAAATATGAGAGAGCGAAACCATACCTCTTAACCATGATGTATATCAAAACATTTTGATGTATATCATGTAACCATTTGAGAATAAGCAAATGGCAGGCATCAAAAAGTTGGAATACTGTTTACAACTATGAGGCATTTAGACCAAGACGTTGGTTGCAACTTTCTCAATACTATATACAGAAAACGAGAAATGTAGAGCTTGGGTTCAACCCATATTCTCTACATATTTCATATATGCAAAGTCAACATGGGATACATATGTCCTTTCAGGGGCGGAGCCAGGATTTTCTTTAGGGGCAAGCCAACAGTCCAACCTCTGAATCTGGGTAGGGCCAACTGAATTCAAATCCAAAAAATACATGGTGCAATTAAAAAAATTTATTTTTTTCATTGTAATTTTTTTTTTCATCATTGGCCGGGGTGGGGCCATGGCCTAGGCGCCCCCCCCCCCTCCCTCCGTCCCTGTGTCCTTTATATATCCTTTCATCAACCATGATTCAAAGTATCATGGCTGTTTACATTGACTTTAACAGTACGGGTAATATGCAAATGTTTCTATGCCTTCAGTTATTTCTTCATATCCTTTGCATGTGTGTTTGCCTTCAATGTTGTTGATACAATCATGTAAATGTTCAACTTTTCCTCTCCACTGCAATATCTCTTCTTGTGCAATGTATAGTTGAATGATAAAAAACTGCTCATTATCTTCTTTCGATAGATAGAAACCATTTTTGATGCAGAACATCTAAATATCATAACAAAATCGCTGTGTTCCCTATAACAATAACAAATAGCGTGTCATGAACAATGCCAATCATTGATGTATTGCAAACTAACAATTCAATATATACCGATATGTACATAATTTCAACAACCATAAAACAACAGCCTTGAATTTGGACCATTTTTACTTAAGAATGACTCCTGACCATTCACATTTACATGATAATTTTGATACCTAGAAGAGTGTGCCATTTTCGCTAGCTATGGAATCGGAACAAGAAGTGATCAATACTAATAACAACATTACACAACCTAAAAATGATTCATAATTCTACAAAACCATTAAGCATGTGCATTTACAAAAATGAAATTGCAATGAAAATAAGCCATGCTCAAAGTTGAAATTCTAGACAACTTGACTCAAATACTACAACAAGAATGCACTTTACGTATAGTAATGAACATAATGAAACTATATTTGCCAAATTAAGCTCCATCATGACACAGCGGCATGCTTTTATGGCAGATCACCCGTGATATCCAACATGCCTTCACAACATATATGCAAGAGAAAACATCCCTTTTCCTCTACGTTTCTCTTCTCTCAGAAATTTATCCCTTGGATATAGCCCAAGCCTAATATTCATGCCTTGGTCGCATGAACTTATTTAAGTACAGACGTATGCACATGTGTTTGTTTTGCTAACTAATATGGCAGTACTAGCAACCATTCGTTTCCATTTAACATGCAATAGCAGGAAGACAAAACATCACACGCTAAACAATATAACATTCTTTTAATGTTCGTAAAAAACTAAACGAAAAGCTAATTGAACATACACTCTCAAGTGAATAAACTTAAAAGGAGATGACACAAATTTGAAATCACTTGTTTTGGGTGGTACCAAGGGTGTCAATAGGTCGGTTTGATCCAAATTCTCTACCAGCACAAGTCCAGTGCACCATAATTCATACAAATTATTCAGAAAGTCTTTATATAACCGTGCACCATAATTCACACAAGTTATTCACAAAGTGCAAGCAAGACTGAGTAGAGGCCCAATCAGATTCCTTGTCCGATTTTACTGGATTCATAGAGTGATGGTAAATGTCTAGTTCAGATTTGTCGTTTGGAATAACCCCTTTCTTGAGTGCCCTATTAAACTCCGATAAGAAAAAAAGTAGTGTAAGCCCACAAAAATAATAAAAGGCTACATAAGGACTTCCTGCATATGGGGACCAATAACCTACGCTCAGAACTATGACAGGTTTATCTGAGCTGATATGTCAGAAAAGATTTCCCATCTACCTGTTCTTGTGGTGTTTTTCTACATAATTTTTTTTGTCCAGAAAATTATAAGCGCTAAGCATTCATTAGATGTTACATTTATGTCATGCATCCATGAACAACAATTGGTGCTTTCACTGTAAAACTGAATGGGGAAACGCATTTGGTAAATTAACTTGTAAACACATCCAATTCCATCCTCAAAAGTTGCCATCGCAAGAAATGGCATGACATCTGCTACATATTTTGCAACTTTATCATTGCTGAATGCATATCCCCATATACCATGTTTTAAAATTATGGTCATGGTGACAACCACAACCTCGAACTGCTGTATGTGCAGCTGAGGCATCCCAGATCCAAGCTCATTTCGTACTCCTGAGCTGGAAGTGTACCTGTGATCATCATTTGTTAACCCAGAGTTCATTGCCTTGTTACTGTTATTGGCAGTAGCAAGAACTTCATAGCTTGGAGAAAGCCACTGACCAGACTCGTTGGACTTGACATTCTCCGTTAAGAGATGCTTTCCATCCTCTGCCATCTTGCCTCCAGCCATGGCTGCTGCATTCTTTTAGAGTCAAGAAGACGTAGTTTTTGTCACGGCTTCCCTTTTCAAATATCTATTCAATTAGAAAGAATTGAGATCCTCAGCCTATAATCTCACACTAATTCAGAAACTAAGCAACAAATAAGGAATCATATTGTGAATGTCATGAATTTAGGATTATTCATTATATCAAAATTCAATATATGACGTGATCTAACTTGGGTGCACTCATCAAAGCAACTTTTTAATGTCCAAAAGAATTCGAGTATTGAAAAGATGAACCCAAAATGGATTCAGTGAAATTGAATCAGTCAGGGAAAGGCCTAACTCGTAATGGGTCTTAAGGAAGAAAATGTTGTTCAGTTGACACACCAATTCAACTAATGCAAGTGCGGGCATGAGCAGGCAGGTGTGGGCATGATCCAAAACTATTACTTTCAGATACATTCGGATCTGTCCATATCCATACTATTTCTTTCGGATCCATACAGATCCAAAATAGTACTTTCGGATCTATGCAGATCTAAAATATTACTTTTAGATCCATTCTGATCTGAATTATCACTTTTGGATTCATTCAGATCCAAACTAACACTATTGGATCCATCCAGATCCAGACCATTCTTTAGGATTCATTTGCATCCAAGATATCACTTTTGGATCCATCCAAATCCAAAATATCACGTTTGGATCCGTTCAAATCCAAAATGTCATTTTCAGATCAATTTTGATCCAAGGTATCACTTTCTGATCCATTTCGATCCAAAGCATCAGTTTCGGATCTATCGGGGCCCAAATCGTCACTTCCAGATCCAAACTATCTGTTTTGGATCCCAAATTCTATCAAGATCTAACTAATCACATTCAGATCCAAAACCCAAAATTCAGATCCAAAACTAGTAATCCAAAAACAAAATTTCATTTCAGATCTCATTGAGCGCTAAATTTAATGCATCATGGAAATTCCATAGGTTGCCCTTTATTTTCATTTTCAAAATGCCATTGATTTTCTAAATTACCCTTGGTTTTATTTCAAATGTCAAAAACATTTAATTTCCTAAAATACCTCCAATCTTCCCTTTATTTTTTAAGTTTAAAAAAATAAAAAAAAGGCATCGTGGCTCCTCATAGCTGTCTTTGGCTTCGTTGGGCCATGTGCTGGTCTCACTAGGCATCAGTTGGGAGTGCATCGTGAGTCTATCCCAAAATTGAGGTAGATTTATGGACCACAAAGAACTCATAGTTCCATGAATAAGTCTAATTTTTGGAACAAATTCATATGATACTTTCATAGTGTTATTTTGTCCAAACATCCCCTTATAGAGCAGCTATTGAAATTTCCAACCCTACCATTTTTAAAGTCCATCCCCCCCATAAGGTGGATTACCATGTTAAGATCCTAACATGGTAACCCTACCAGAGATCTCACTCCTATTCGATTCCTATATAGCATAAAACCTGACCAATAGGAGATTGCAATGAATTATGGATATATAACTAGTTATATTATTTATTATGAGGGGCCAACCATACTCAAAGCGAGTACAATAACTCAATTAATGAACATTATGGATATTTAACAGAACTAATGGTATGGTACAGTCTATCCCCAAGGATTTAATATGATCAACTAGATAGGCAAAGGAGTGCAAACCAAAACGGGAAGGAAGGAGAAAAGCTAAGTCGTAATAGAATCAAAAGCTTGCTGCATTATCTTCTGTTCCTCCTCCTTCAAGGCTTTTTCATTTGCTGATCGTTCACAAGTCGAATAATGCTCACCACCATTAACTTTTTAGGTAAAGAAAACGTATGATCCATATGCCAACAAGTTCATATACCAAATTAGTGAAAGAACAACCAAGAGGGCCACAAAGACTTGCCTTGAAAAAGCACGGCTGCTGAACATATTTTTCAATAGGTTAAGTCTGTTTTCGTTATTCTTTGGGGTTGGTTGACTGTAGACAAAGCTGGTTGATAACTTATCTCTATTTTGAAGCACATCACGTTAAATGGATGTTGTTAAACCCGAATTAAATAAGTTAGTGGGCATACCTTACATTATCATAACATTTTTCAGTAAGCACGTGATGTGGGAAAAGGCACTTAAAAAGCTGGCGTGGAAATCCACTACCTTTTTTTTTGTATTCAGGTCATACTCAAATCCTTAAAACGTGAAGATGAATAATCCACTGAGCATTTTAAATAATGGAGTACGAGCTGAACAAAAAAAGAAAGGTAGTGGATTTCCAAAGCCAGCTTTCTAAGTGCCTTTCCCCATTTAAAAATATTATTTTATAAGTATGGCCATGAGTTTAATTAATTAGTGTTTACTAATCAAAACCATTTAAAGCGTAAAGGGGTGTGCTTAAAAATAGAGATAAATTGTGAAAGTGAAATTTGTAGTGAACCAGTTTTAATACAGTCAACTTGCCACAAAAACAGGACTCAACCTATTGAAAAATATTTACAGAGGCCATGTTTTTTCAACGCGAGTCTTTGTGACCGACCCTTTTGGTTGTTCTTTCACTAATTTGGCATGCGAACTTGTTGGCATATGAATCATACGCTTCTTTTACCTAAAGAATTAAAAGTGGTGAGCTTTCAAGGGGGAGGAAAAGAGGAAAAAGCAGCAAGCTGTTGATTCTATTACGACTCAGCTTATCTCCTTCTGCTTCCGCCTCGGTTCTCTCTTCTTCCACTATGGCTTACTACGAGCTATCCCATTGATCAATTAAATCTCTCTCAGACATAGACATTGCTCTACTGTTAGTTCTGTTAAATATTTATGAAGTTCACTAAGTTATTGTACTGGATTTTAGTATGGCCGGCCCCCACAGGAAATAACAATACTGATTATATATCCAGAATTCATTGCAATGTCGTATAGTGTTTAGGTTTCCTGTATATATGAATCAAACTAGGAGTGAGATCTGCAGTAGAGTCACCAAATAAGGAATTAACAGTAATCCACCTTATGTGTAAGGATGAAATTTAAAAAAGGTGGGGATGGAACTATCGGTAACTGCTACTACAAGGGCTAGGTGTAGCAATGTTCCATGCATAAAAGGAAGGGCAGGATCATGACAGTGTAACGGAAAGCAGCATTGGGGATTAACCTCAATCTGTATATTTTCTTGCAATTAGTTCAGAATAGTTACCTAAAGAGAAATATTGGTTGGTATAATGTGTCTTGTTTGAGTATAATGGGCCACTAAATAATAGGCATATTCTTTACTTGAGAACTTATTTAGCAATAATAAGTGCGTTGTTTTAGTCTACAGGGACATCTCATACCCTTATGCAAGACATTTTCTGCGGGGAGGTCGATTTTGACCTTTGACTTTCTAAATTTTGCCGGGGGGCTCGGGTCAGTGGAGGAGTCCGGGTCGTGAGGCGCTCGATCAGCGAGCGGATCTATGATTGACTTGTGGATCCATCTCGTGAGAGAAAAGGCATTCCTGTTTTCACGTGATATTCTCACTATAAATGGATCGGACATGATCCAAAATATGCGACACTTATCCGTTTTCTGCATTCCCTTTTTAGGCATCCACAACGGGGTTCAGACCATAGTTAGACCAAACGACTTTAAAATAGATATCGTCTAACGTACTTAGAGTATCGTGTTGACGACGCATCTTCAATTTGATACTATTGGATCCAATCCCAATAGTATTGGATCTGAATTTTCTTATCTCAGCTTCTCACTGCAGTGTGGATCTGAAAAGCATGAAGAACCTTGTGTATTAGAAGATTGCATCAAAATATTACTTGAACATCACATAATGTCATGCTTTAAAAGCAATTCAGTCTCACCACTAGGCCTACCCTTTTTATATATTTTGTGTTTCTTACCATCAGCATTTTTCCCCCTAATTCAGATTAATATTTAATTCTAATTTTTTTCCTGTTTGGGACAATTAATCTCGATCTCCATTTATTTTTCTTAGATTTAAAGTGGCGTTTGATTGCCCATAATCTTAAATTCATATGAATTTGATGTGACTTGCTTCTGCTGATCGTGACAATAAACGACTAAATTATACATAAGAAGTCTACTGTTCATCTTCACGTGTTTGGCGTCCAAAGATCCTTTTCAGATCCACACTGCAGTGAGAAGCTGAGGATTCATGCACCTTGGATTTGAAATCCCTCGGTTGTCAAATCAGAAGGGAAAACAATCGTAGCCTAATTGATTTTTTCCAAAAGGTTAGAAAAAAATAGGAAATAGGGAATGGTAATTGGGAATTCAGAAAGCACGGAAAGGAGGGGTTTCCTTTTTTCGTCAGATAAAGTAAGATAAGATAATCCAGATCCAATAGTATCAAATTGAAGATGCGTCGTCAACACGATACTCTAAGTACGTTAGACGAGATCTATTTTAAAGTCGTTTGGTCTAACTATGGTCTGAACTCTGTTGTGGATGCCTACAAAAGGAATGCAGAAAACGGATAGGTGTCGCATATTTTGGATCTTGTCCGATCCATTTATAGTGAGAATTTCACGTGAAAACAGTAATGCTTTTTTTCTCACCTGATGGATCCACAAGTCAATCTTAGATCCGCTCGCTGATCGAGCGCCTCACGACCCGGACATCAACTTTTTTGAAGAGGATAAAGGAGAAAATAACTTTCACGTTTCTAGAGAAACACGCTAATTACATTTTCATCATGGTATATGATGATGATGATTAAGGCTATTCTAGAAATGCTATATGTATGTAATTATGAAGGAATTGCTTTGATGTCTACACCTGCTTGCGAAAGTTCTGATCAGCCGGGGGTGAAGCTGACCTTGAAGTACCAACATGAAAATAAACACTTTTTGTGGGTCCCCGTGGGCAATTGCCCCAACATTCCCCACACCCGCCTCCACCCCTGATCTGATCCTCTCTTGTGGACAAATGCAAAACTGGCCTGTCGGCCTTGAAAATTCTTTCTAGATAGAGAAACCTCCTCCATCTCCCTCTGGAGGAACTGTGTCGATGACAGGCTCAGCCTGCACTTGGCCAAGAGTTTCTCCCATATTCCCACATGCCATGTACCCCAAGTCCATGCCCACTTTTCCCTCCAAGGCCGAGTCTACAGCCTACATGGCCAGGTTTGGGCAGCAGCCCAGCTACGGCCGCTGTGTCTGATTGCTGCATATGATGCATCATCTGCAACTTGGCACCTCACCGTAAGCAACTCCAAGTCCGGGAGGTCGAGGAGAATATTGCTGTGAGCTAGTTTCCTCATTGTCACCACCAGCAAGAACAGGGAGGGGTTCACGCTGGAAACTGGCGGGGTAGATGGGTTTAAGGGTGGCGTGCTACATTCTACTATCAATCGGGCTAGGGTTACATAGGTAGAAAGAGAGGTTTTGGTTGTGGGATGTGGTTACTCCGGCATGGAGATTGCATACAATCTCTGTGAGGATGGTGCCTGGATGTCCATTGTTGCCGTGAATCCTTTAAAGTTTAAAGTATCAGGCTTTCTACTGTATCTTCTCTTTGAGTGAGTCAAAGCGTAGTTTCCGCTGACATCCAAACGCACATTTTCTCCAAAAAAACGTTCAAGAGTACTGTCACCCAACCACATGCTAAAGCTTGACTGTTGAATGATTATGAGTTTTTTAATATTTTAGAACTTCCTAACTCAACAACACCAACAAGTGCTGCTACTACTACTTCTTACTTGTCGGTTGGATAGAGAGGAGAGAGACCAGCAACAAGGCAAGCAAGCTCAATCCCTGAGCCATTTTCCTTTAAAGACGAACCGCTCGAGTTGAAGAAATGGCTTGGTGAA
Organism: Nymphaea thermarum; assembly: GCA_011799765.1. Lineage (NCBI taxonomy): Eukaryota > Viridiplantae > Streptophyta > Magnoliopsida > Nymphaeales > Nymphaeaceae > Nymphaea > Nymphaea thermarum. The sequence goes on along the minus strand of JAANDH010000008.1, from coordinate 58,246 downwards.
GAATGGGTTCAAAATGGCAATTTATAGGGAGAGGAAGCCTGTCTAGATTTTGAAAAAAAAGGAATTAAGCAGCGCCTTTTAATTCATTTTAAGAAAAAAATTTGAAAAAAAAAAAGAAAAGAAAGAAAGGTGACTTGTTTCTAATTTTGATAAGATAGAGCCAAGCCTGTTCAGGAAGATGGGTAAATCAGGCTTCCGTGTTAGAGCCTGTGCAGTTAAGAAGAATGAAAAAAAATCTTTGAGCATTAATGAAGATTATTGAAATTGTTCAGATTTCGTTGCCACTAGCACAACACTTTGTGAGAAACAAATCTTGCAATAAATCAGGCTCCTTTTTCTTCTTCTGGGAGAAAACTATTAGTGGGTATATAAATATGTCATGTTACTAACATAGTTACATGCGGCGAACTTAGGACATTAAGTTATAAAATATAATATCAGCATGAAAATTAAGAAAAGATCATCAAAGATAAGAATACAGTGGAACGACATTCCAAACTTGTGTGGTGTTTGGATAAAAAACTAGATAAGAAGATAATTTTGTAAATATTAGATTTTAATTTTTTTTCTTCCCACTTCAGTATTTGTACAAAATGGAACTTGAATCGGATCGGTAGGGTTGTCATTTCCATAGATTGGGCGATTCAGCAATTCAACTAAATTGGTAGTGAAATGGAAAATATATATAGTCAACATTTTCAAAAGAATGAAAGTAAAATGTGGAAAAAAATCTCAATTTTTATTATTTTTAATTTTTCTTGATTTCTGGGCAACTTACTTCCACTTTCATAATAAGATATTACGTGTAAAAGGGCCCATATGAGGTGGAACAAAGAGGCCACTGTTTTCTTTTAAAGAGCAGCCACATGATATTTGTAAAAAAAATGCCTAACCTTTGGAAGATAAAATGTCAAATATAATTGCCACTCACCGTTTAAAAGTTAACACGATTTAGCGAAAAAAACCCTAAAGAGAAATAAAAACATTCATTTTTTATATACAAAATGGCAAAAACACATTTAAAAAAACCAAGCCCCATTTCTTTGGTGACACAAAATAATCACTTTTAGTGCCATTTGTATTAACAATTATATATATATATATATATATATATATATATATATATATATATATATATATATATATAATAGAAAATTAATTTATATTGTCAGCAAAAAAATATATTATCTACGTGACGAAACATTACATAAAAATTGAGATAGTTTGAGTTACGCTGAAAAAGGTTTCAGTTACACCTAAACAATATTGAAAGTGTTAGACAACTACAATTATAAGAACAACTCCAACGGACAAAGATGTTAAAGTGGCCACTTATCTTTGTAGAATGAATTCAGTTTTGATGCATCCAGTTGGCCCGAACGGTCAAGTCATTCATCCGCCTCTTCAGTTGGAAGAAGGAAGAAGGAGAGAAAGACATGGAGCTTTCTACTTCCGTTTGATTGAAGATTTCAGCTGTGGCAGTGAAGTGACGAATCTTCTCTTCTTGATTTTTGCTTCCCAAATCGTCTGAAAGTCTAAAAGCTACTGCCCCATTTCAAGTCCCCCTTTTGTCAATTGAATTTTTCTCATTGTGGTGGCCTCTGAATTTAGACAGTCATATTGAGAAGTGATTTTTTCTCCAATTCACATGGTTGTAAAGCCTTCGTTTAAGACGAAGAGGTAGAACCGAAAAAATTAACGTATTTTAAAGACATACATATTGTCATATTAAGAAGTGATTTTTGGAAACTCTGTAAAGTCTTTGCACACCTCCATAGAGACCACTGTTATTATTGTTAGTAATTGTATTCTCACACTCACTAACTAGATAATTCATAGCTAAAGCCATCTTACAAGTTTAGCCATTCTTTGATCTCCTTTTCCCATTCATTAACTGCATGCTTCTGCAGCCAACACCATTGTTCAATTTAAGCCAGTGACTAGCTCGTCTTTCCATCTGACGCCGTTCAGTACGACTTTAAAATGATTAAATCATCATCTCATTAGGGAGAAAAAATTCAGATACCACCCAACAAGAACTGCGGAGGCAGAAAAGTCTATCCCATTCATTACCTCCTGCACTGACGTCCTAAATCAATTGCATCTTTTACTCGAACTTCTAAGAACCCCCAGGTATCTCAAAAATGTGGTTCAAAGATAATTATGTTAAATCAGGATCAGGTGTCCTGAGTGAATGTAACATAACTAACCGAATTAGGTAGCGGATTAAGTTAACCTGTAGAACGATCAGTCAACGTATATAGCTTAGTAGTGGAGTAAACTCCTCCTAGCCCAGCACGTTTTTGCTCTTAAATGGGCATGAATTTGGAACGTTTTGGCCGTCAGAATTTGCTCCATACCTATGTTAGTCTGCTTGCCAGAAGCATGTAATAGAATTGCAAGTGTACACAAGAACCAACATTAATTGCATTTCAATTTTAGTTCAAGAATAATTTCCCCGTTCGTGATATTCTTTTGTTAGTCATTATTATGATGGGTGATTTGTTACTTCCTGTAGTAGCACAAAGATACTTATGTGCATGTATGCATACACTTCCTACATGTTCTGCACATCTATCATGCTCATCTTTGATCATTTGAATTACCGTTGAACTTTCGTACTTCATAATTCTTCATCTGGATTCAATCTAATTAAGAAACAAGGGTAGATTCAAAGCTTCTCAAGCCCACATGGATTCTCTCTTAGGTGCTTCACCATATGCATGGCTAGTTGATCCATAGTTAGCAAAGGGGTAGAGCTCGGCGTGTGCCAAAGGCTTGCTACGCATGTCTTCCAGAATTAATGGCAGTGAGATCGACTCCTGCTGCATCTGAATGCACTGTATCTATGCTTGTGCAACTGCTAGTTGCATCTGCAACTGAGCGATCTGCTGCTGGAGGAAGGAGATTGCGCCTATGCAGCCGTAAACCGGATCCGTACTCAAGTGACATAGCTAGATAGCTAATTATAAGAACTAAGTTCAAAATATTCAAATACTCAAACACAGTTCTTGTTGAAATTTTGAAAGAAAAATTATTAACTGCAGACCTTGTGCAACACAAGTTACTTTGAAGCAGCAATAACTGTCTACTGTTTCCTATTATCAGTTATGACTTACGTATGAGGCCCCAATTCCTTCACATCATGCTCCACAATAAAATCATAATGTTCTATTGCATTTTGTAACAGGTACGTGCAACAATGATAATTAGATGTGATATCATGCTGCTTTTAGGTCCAATTGGTTTGGAGTTTCTTTTGGTATGAAATAAAATGTTACTTGTCATATTTAGCATTTTCATATTAAACTGTGGTTTAAGACATTAGTCAGGCTTAGTCTAGCTACCCTTTTATCTGATTAGTTATTCTTATACCATTGTCTCCATGTGATACTTCATTTTTGTTTTTTCATGTTAATTCATTTAAATATTGTTCAGTGCCTTCATATATTGATTTTAAATTGGGCTCAAGGGTTATGATTTATTCATAACCTCCTAATCCGGTAGACAAATCTCTTTTTCCTTTTTTCAGCTAATATTTTTTTATTTACTTCTTGAGATTTATTACATTTAATGGGTAAAATTTCACCTCACCATGGTATAGCCAAGACCAATAATAGCTATGACACATCTGAATTCTATAATAGTTGCTGAAAGGCTGCACTGCGCTCTGTCCTTTTCTTATCTATTTCCTTCATTACTATACCCAAGTCTGTCATTGTCGTGTTTCTTTCATCATCTACTGTTTCTTACAATCTCGTTACATAGTCCTTCTTACCCTCTTAAAATGAGTGTTTTCCGTTTGGTAATAAGATCTCCCATTCATTTAAAATTGAATGACCTTTAACCAAAAGAAGTCATGAAAGGTAGCCTTCAATTGCCTTTACCAATGCATAAAACATTTACTTGATTGAGGTGAGCTCCAGTTATGAGGCTCAAAAAAATCTTCAGAAAATGGCAAGAACTCCCGCTCAGGTTGTCAAGAATTGGACTCATTATTGTCGAGTTAACGCTAAACAAGTTAAATGGGTTAATGAGTTGACACCTAAATAAGTTAATTCTAAACGAGTCAAATGGGTTAAACAAGTCGAGTTCGAGCTCAATTTTATATAGTTGAGACGAGCTCGAGCTTGATATAAGGAGCTCGACTCGAGTTCGAACCAAGCTAGAACTCGAGCTGGCCAAGCTCGGGCTCGACTCGGCTCGTGTGCAGCCTTGCTATTATCACCATTCTTGTTCAATTTAGTATCAGAAGGGCTCATTGTCTTGGTGAGGTGCACAAATGAACACAACCTTCATTAACCCGTCGAAGTGCATGGGTTCAAAGGCCACATGATTCGATTTGCTGATGACGTGCTTTTTGGTCATGCCTGTCCCAAACAAATGATGACACTATTCGGCATCCTACACAGGTTTGATGACTTACCCAGAAACCAACTTAATGACTCCAAGAGCAAGGTAAGTGTTATCAATGGGGATGAGGTTCAAATTTGGAAAGGGACTTACATGTCCAAGGCTAGATAAATGGTACTTATTGGGCAAGTTCTCACCATGAACCCCATTTTCTTATGACAGTGCATTTGATGCCAAAGGATGTGGAGTGAAAATTAAATGTCATCATTCGATGGTCCTTGTGGTTTGGGTCCATGGAGGCAAGACACATAGTAAGTTTGGAAGAGGTCACAAAACCACATGACTTTGGAGGCATTGGTATGCCCAATCTACGACAGTTCAATGCTAGTCTACTCCTTAAATGGTGGTACCTTATTTTTAATTCTCATGATTTTAGGCTGCATTTCTCATAATGGATTAGCTGCAGACGAGTCTAAGGTTTCAATTAAAATGGCTGGAGAGAAGTCTAAAATCTGGCAATCATGGATCAAAGCTTTCCAATTTTGTAAGGATTGCAATATTGATGTACACAAGGACAAAGGGCCAGGCTTTTCAGTGGATGGTGTCTTCATCGGTGATTTCTCCACTACTCAAGTTTACCAGTCCCTCTTAATGCTCAGATTGCAAAAATCTTTCCAAGGGACACGTTATGGGGGATAGAGCCACCATCAAGTGTGTAGTTTATTACTTGGCTAATCACTAAGCTGGTTATGTAGGCCATTCTTATGTATGAAATTTCAGGCATTACTTTAATAATGACAAAAAATGCTCATGATTAATATATAAAAAAAAAATTGTAGGGATAAAAAACGAAACCGTAAAAAGAAGATTCAGAGATTCGATAAAAGTAAAATTTGTCAATCTATGTATGCGTATCATTATAACCAATATACACTTCTAAGCAGTGAAAAAAAAATCATTTTTTTGTCTCACTCATAGCATTATCTCATTATCTTATAAATATTTTATTATCTCATGAACATTATCTAATTCTTATGTTTAGCATTATCTTATACATCTGTCTGTTATCTCATTATCTAATAAATATTTTATTATCTCATAAACATTATCTCATACTTTGTTTAGTCTCATACATCCATCTGTTATGTCATTATCTCATAATCTTTTTGTTATCGAATGAACAATCTCATAATTATGTTTAGTGTTATCTCCTGCATCTATTTGTTCTCTCATCATCTCATAAATCTTTTATTATCTCATACACACTATCTCATGCATATTTGTTATTTCATACCTATTTGTTTTCTCATGCACATGCATATGCAATGTTTAGGCATGAAAGTAAATATGCATATTAATAATATAGTCCACATCCGGTGTACACTCATTATATACACAAAGCAGTGTACAAAACTTGCTCTCAGTTAATCAGGTGACTATAACTTGAAAATGTTTGGATTAATCGATGTGGCTAGTCGGTGCTGCCTTTGTTGCAAGGATGAGGAGGATATCACTCACTTGCTTTGGAAGTTCCAGTTATGTAGGAAGTTCATGACATTTGCCATGAGTGGTGGTTAGAACTTAATCCAAGATTGGGGACCTAATTATGGGACCAAATGAGATCAGACAGGCCAAATGTGCTAGACGACTATGGAGGACCTGGCTGTTTATATCATGACGACACATCTGGCAGGCTCGAAAGGATGTAACTTTTTGGGGAAAGGTGTTGGATATAAACAACTTGTGTTATGGTATACTATCTGATGTATCTACGGCTTCTTATAGGTTTCCTCCTATCTTGACTCTTCTTTTTTACACAAAAAAATTAGATAAAGTGTCCGTTTTAGGTCTATTTATAATTTTATAAGAAAGTAGAAAGAGAATTGTCAATGCAGAATCTATGAACGTGAGAGAAACATGGAAATGGCTTCTTTGACAGTCTATCGTCCAAAATTATTACAGAAACTGGGTACACTCCGATGCATAAAGTAGCTCCAACTATATCGAGATCCAATGATGAAGGTGAAGGTCTTTAAGGGCACTTGGGCTTGCCTTCCTGGGTCTTCCAGTTGTTGTAGCAAGGGCACTCTTCCTTGTGGCCATAGGTGCCGGAGGGCACACAGAGGCACTTCAAGCAGCACTTGTTGCAGAAGAAGAGGCATGGCTTCTGGTGGGAGGTCGCCGAGCACCTGTACTCGCACTTCGCCGGGCACTCTGCACCAGCGTCCAACTCAACCCCATCAAATTGATAGCAAATGTGCACCCATAAGCTAAAGAAGAACAAATGTAAGGGTGCGTTTCCGATGACACCCTAAAAGTGGTTTTTGGAGGTAAAATGACAATGTAGCGTGTTTGGGTGATGGTCAAAACTGGGTTTATCAAAAACCCAAGGCGGTGCTTTCAAATGGGAGTGAATAACTTGAACCCCTATAGATTTTGTTTTACAAAATAGTGTTGTTCCGACTATGTTACCTAAACACACACAAACCAAGATTCAGAAAATGAGTAAAAAAAAAAAAAACAAAGTTTGAAGCAAAATTTTATTTTTACATAATGACTTTTGTTTGTGTGTCATCGTCATCCAAATGCTGCATAAAACTTTATGGGTAGCTTGCTTGACTGCACTATAGTTTTAATCACGTTGATCACTACCCTGAATCCAATAAGATTTTTGATGCATTTCATATGATTTTGTTTGCATCAGTGGTGGAGCTAGAAAAAATTTCTGAGGGGCACTGATTCACAAATTTTCATATTTGAAGGGGCACTCACACCAGCCTATATGTGGCTCTGCCACTACTGGTTTGCATTGGTATGGCTTAAATGACTAAGTCATATTTTTGAAAAAAAACATCATCTTTTTGGCCCATTAAATTTTGATGCACTGTGAGCTTTCTCGATTTAATATATATTTTCTAGTGCATACCTTCGGGGCGCAGAGATCCTTCACCGCCATTCTGAAAAACAAAATGACGTGAAAATATTAGAAAAAATTAATAGCATGGATCATCACTACATTGGATGGAAGGACAAAAATCTTACCGGATTGAAGATGGGAGACTGCGGCGGCGAAATTTCGACCTGAAAACACAAGTCGGCCGGTGGTTTAGGTAGGCCAAACAAATATAATGAATGCATCAAAGCAAAATGATCATGCGCACACACACATGCATGCGTGCATGCAATGTAGGATATACCAGAACACGTTTGGCTCCGGGTAGCATTTCGCCGATTGTTATCAATATTTGCTAGCATTGGCATTCTATTGATAGCAAAGCAATGCCTGAAGAAGTTAGAGATGACCAATTTCAAATGTCGGCCAATATGAGGCCTGTATTAGTTGAATCGGCTTATATGAGGCCTGTATTAGTTGAATCGGCTTATTCCGGCCAAGTAGAGACTCACATTGTTTGATGTTTTAATAAAATAAACATATATATATATATATATATATATATATATATATATATATATATATATATATATATATAAGTTAAAGCCTTCAAGTAAAGAAAGGGCTGCTTTTTCTGCCTAAACAACACTAAAAAAAAAACGCCTACTAGAAAGGAACTCTTCCCGTAAACAAAAGCTCAAAAAAAAAAAGTAACAAAACTCATACAGAAGCCCTCTACGAATAATAACCAGTAGCAACAAAAATAACAACAACAATAACGATAATAATAACAACAACTGCAATATAATAATAAAAACAACTTACAATAGTTGCCTTGGTGAGTTGGAAAGAGAGGAGGGAGAGCAGCAGCAAGGCCAAGGCAAGCTCAATCGCTCGAGCCATTCTCCTCTAAAGACTGATTGATTTGCTCTAGGGTGGAAGAAATGGCTCGGTGAATAATGGGTTCGAAATGGGCAATTTATAAGGAGAGGGAGGCCGAATAGGCGAAGCCACGAAAAGTGAAAAACTCAACGTGTCAGCGATGAAGCAGCTTCCTCTGAATCATTTTAAAAAAAAAAATTAGAAAAAGCAAAAAGTTGAGGCGTTTCTAATTTTGACGCAGTAGAATTCAAGCCTGTTTAAGAAGAGTGAGAAAGATGCTTTAAGCTTTCTTTCGGTATTTAGTGAATATGCAGTCAAGAAAGGATGGAAGAAATCTGCGAGCATTGATGGAGATCATTGGAATTGTTCACGTTTCAATTGCCACTAGCACAACACTTTCGGAAAAGAAAAGCCTTCAATAAATTAGGGTTTGTCTGTCGGGAGAAGAAGCTGTATTTTGTACAAATATTGGCATATTGTTAATGTATATTTCAAATAATAGCATTATTGTTGTGGAATAATGTTCTAAAGAATAGGTGGTGGTAGAAGAAAATTCAAGATAATTTAAGAAGAAGTTTTGTGTATCTTTTGATTTTTAATTTTTTTTCTTTTATTTGACATCAAGTGTTGTGGGAAATTAGAAATCCAATAGAAACAGAGATTAAGATGTTGGTATTTGGAAAAGAAAGATCAATGAAATCAGCTGAAGTTGGCATTTCTAAAATAAAAAATTTTATTGAAATTTTTTTCAAAATAACAATTATTATTTATTGATAAAAGGTAAACTCAAAGCACTTAACTACTTTTTCGTATGCTTGTTTGGAGGCAGGGGTAGAGCCAGCGGTGCTGGCAGGAGCTATGCCTCCACTGAGCCTTTGGGAATTTTACCACTTAATGTTTCAAAAATTTTTGTTCCGGCCCCTGTAAACTTTAAACTAAATTTTTTGAAAATTATATATAATGCCCCCTTTCAAGAAAAGTTTGGCTCCTCCGCTGTTGAGAGGCCAAGTCCAAATCACAAAATTTTGCAACCTGAATTTCTCAAAGGCTCTTTGGTAACGTATGAAAGATGGGACTTCTCCGCCTTTTTCAATTTTATCTCAAAAGGCGCATGTCCTTCAAGGGTTCTTTCATATGTTGGTTGGGCTGGCAGTCGCTTACTCGCTTTAATAGTGTGCCATTATTTCAAAATCCAGTGCGTGTTACTTCTTTGGACTGGGTACCATTAGTGAACAAGTGTACTATAGGTCCACATAAGTTTCCACGCAGCCTTGGAGTGTAGCTGTGTAGGAACTAGGGGAAAGAAGGAGGGTTTCCGTCCTTCGGAAAAAAAAAAAAAAAACATACATTTTTTCATGTTTATTAAAAAAAAAGCTACAAAATTATGTTAAAAATTGTCAGTTATAGTAAAATTAAGATTTTATCTTACAAAAATGAGCTACACCTAATTTTATGAATGCACGCGCCTAAGTTGTTGCACCGATTAAAGGTTATGAAAATCATGTGCTACCTAGTTTATAAAATCGTATAAAGTCATTATTTTTTGTTATGGTTGATGATGGTGCACTAATATTGTTAGAGGTTAGTACAAATTAATGAACTTGATATTTATGCAAGGGTACTTAAGTATTTTTTTCTCACTAACACCCCTAACTGAAATGATCGACAAGCCAAAATCATTTACAAGTCCCATTAGATTGACAAGGCAACAGAAGAGCAACCAAAAACAGCCGCTTCAAGTCCACAAGCAGTGGTAGCCAAAAAATGCAATGGCTATGGCCGAAAAATTCGGGAGCCTGTGTGCAACTGCTAACATGTGCAAAGGAATTCTTCAGAAGGTTTCATCCATCTGTTGTACATAGATCACAACAATGCCATTCAGGAACCTTGCAGCAAATGAGGAAGAATCCGGTGTGTTATCTATAACTGGAATGCAGCCAGATGCCTCACTAACATGATATATCGTAAGTAGAAACATCATCCGAGTTTTGCTGTCCTGTTGATTGAAAGAGGATGAGCTTCCGTATTGAAAACAAACTTGTCCAAAGGTAGGACATTGTCATTCCCAAATAGCAGATATAGATACTTCAATGGTTCTCCCAGAAAGAAGGTTTCCATCTTAAAAGCAGAAGCAAATTTTTAGTTTCTACAATTTATAAGACTATATAAATTAACAGAAGAAGTTGGGGAAAGCTGAAATTCCTTGAAATGCTCAGCGAAAAGGCAGAGATTTGTGAGAGAGAACCAACCAAAAACAAAATAACCCATATGAGAACAGTTTCTGCCAGGAATTCCCACGATTCGCCTGTGCTGAGAGAAGGCACGAGAGAGAGGGCCCCTATTCTGTGGTTGCGGGCCAGAGCAGGGAGGGAGCGAGCCAGCGAGAGAGAGGGCCCCTGTGCTGTGGCTGTAGGCCAAGGAGGAAGGGAGAGTGAGAGAGAGAGAGGGCGGGGCCAGTGCTCCCCTGCGCTGCCGGACAGAGAGGCAGGGGAGCGAGAGAGAAAGGGGCGAAATAAGGTAGGGCCAGAGAGGGAGTGGGGCCGGCGAGCGGCGGGTCAGGCCAAGATGATCGGCAGGTCGGGCCAAGACGAGCCTCGGGTCCAGCTAAACTAAAAACTTTTGATTTGTCAAATATATATATTTTTTTGTTTCATGTGTTGGTAGGGGCCCAGCCGCCCCTGTCGAACGGCTATATGTGCAGCTGAGGCCTTCCAGATCCAAACTCATTTCCAACTCTTGTGCTGGAAGTATACCTGTGATCATCATTTGTTAACCCAGAGTTCTTTGCCTGGTTACTGTTATTGGCAATTGCAAGAACTTCATAGCTTGGAGAAAGCCACTGACCAGACTCGTTGGACTTGACATCTTCCATTAAGAGATGCTTTCTATCCTCTGCCATCTTGACTCCAGCCATGGCTGCTGCATTCTTTTAGAGTCAAGAAGACGTAATTTTTGTCACGGCGTCCCTTTTCAAATATCTATTCAATTAGAAAGAATTGAGATCTTCAGCCTATATCTCACATTAATTCAGAAACTAAGCAACAAATAAGGAATCATATTGTGGATGTCATGAATTTAGGATTATTTATTACATGAAGATTCAATATATGACGTGATCTAACTAGGGTGCAATCAAATGTCCAAAAGAATTCAAGTATTGAAAAGACGAACTCAAAATGGATTCAGTGAAATTGAATCAGTCAGGGAAAGGCCTAACTCGTAATAGGTCTTAAGGAAGAAAATGGTCTTCATTTGACACACCATTTCAACTAATGCAAGTGCGGGCATGAGCAGGCAGGTGTGGGCATGATCCAAAACTATTACTTTCAGATACATTCGGATCTATCCATATGCAAACTATTTCTTTCCGATCCATCCAGATCCAAAATATTACTTTCGGATCCATCCAGATCTAAAATATTACTTTTAGATCCTTTCTGATCTAAATTATCACTTTCGGATTCATTTAGATCCAAATTAACACTATCGGATCCATCTGGATCCATCCAGATCCAGACCATTCTTTAGGATCCATTTGCATCGAAGATATCACTTTTGGATCCATCCAAATAAAAAATATCACGTTTGGATGCGTTCAGATCCAAAATGTCACTTTCAGATCAATTTTGATCCAACATATCACTTTCAGATCCATTACAATCCAAAGCATCAGTTTTGGATATATCTGGGTCCAAATCATCAATTCCAGATCCAAACTATCTGTTTTGGATCCCAAATTCCATCCAGATCTAAATAATCACATTCAGATCCAAAACCCAAAATTTAGAAACAAAACTCGTAATCCAAATACAAAATTTCATTTCAGATCTCATTGAGTGCTAAATTTAATGCATCATGGAAATTCCATAGGTTGCCCTTTATTTTCATTTTCAAAATGCCATTGATTTTCTATATTACCCTTGGTTTTATTTCAAATGTCAAAAACATCTAATTTCCTAAAATACCTCCAATCTTCCGTTAATTTTTTTTGAAATTACCTAAGTTTAAAAAAAATAAAAAAAAGGCATGGTAACTCCTCATAGGTGTCTGTGGCTTAGTTGGGCCATTGGCTGATCTCATTAGGCATCAGTTGAGAGTGCATCATGAATCTAGTCATGATACTTTTGTAGCGTTACTTTATTCAAACACCCCCTTATAGAGGGCTATTGAAATTTCAATCCCTACCATTGTTAAAGTCCATCCCCACCCCATAAGGTGGATCACCTTATTAAGATCCTAACATGGTAACCCTACTAGAGATCTCACTCCCACTCGATTCCTTTATAGCATAAAACCTGACCAATAGGAGATTGCAATGAATTATGGATACATAATTAGTTATATTATTTCTTATGAGGGGCCAACCATACTCAAAGCAAGTACAATAACTTAATTAATGAACATTATGGATATTTAACAGAACTAATGGTAGAGTACAGTCTATGTCCAAGGGATTTAATATGATCAACATAGGTAAAGGAGTGCAGACCGAAATGGGAAGCCGAAGGAGAAAAGCCAAGTCGTAATAGAAACAAACTTAAGCTTAAGGTCATATTCTTATGCTGCTATGAAATGTACGTGAACCTATAATACACCTTTTAATTTGAGTATCAAGCTTCTATGAGATATATGTGAACTTATAATACACCTTTTAATTTGAGTTTCAAGATAGTGATCATCTACAGTTCATCTACAATTTGGAGGAACAACACATTAGAATATGACAGCTAACACAAGATTCGTCTCGAAGACAAAGACCACAAGAGTCGAATCTTGTCAAGCACCTTGCGACTTGGTAGAGCTACATCCCTTGATTTTAGATTTTACAAAGTTTAAACAGTGCTTGTTTCTAGTGGGCAGATGGGAGTACGGTAGAGGCAAAAGATTGACCGTCTGAAGCCACTTGATCCAGATTTTTTCGACTTTGCCTTTTGGGTAAGGCTGGGCGTCGGGCCGGTTCATATATATATATGATAGGGTTATTGACCATATGCGTTTGGCCCCACCGCGACAGCTGACTGCATTTGAGTTAAGATTACCTGTCAATGGTCATTAACCCTACACCCAAAAGGCAAAGTCGAAAAAATCTGGAGCAAGGGCCTTGAGACGGTTAATCTTTTACCTCTACCGTACTCCCATCTGCCCACTTGAAACAAGCACTGTTTAAACTTTGTAAAATCTAAAATCAAAGGATGTAGCTCTACCAAGTGGCAAGGTGCTTGACAATATTCGAATCTTGTGGTTACTGTCATATTCTAATGTGTTGTTCCTCCAAATTGTAGACCAATGTAGATGATGACAAGCTTGATACTCAAATTAAAAGGTGTATTATAGGTTCACGAACATCTCATAGAAGCTTGTACTGGATTTTAGTATGGCGGGCCCACAAAAGAAATAACAATACTTATTATATATCCATAATTCATTGTAATGTCCTATAGTGTTTAGGTTTCTTGTATATATGAATCAAACTAGGAGTGAGATCTGCAATAAAGTCACCAAATAAGGAATTAACATTAATCCACCTTGTGTGGAAGGATGAAATTTAAAAAAGGTGGGGATGGAACTATCAGTAGTAACTGCTACTACATGGGCTAGGTGTAGCATTGTTCCATACGGGGAGGAAGCCATAAAAGGATGGGCAGGATTATGACAGTGTAAGGGTCAGCATTGATTATTAACCTCAATCTGTATATTTTCTTGCAATTAGTTCAGAATAGCTACCTAAATTGAAATATGGGTTGGTATAACGTGCCTTGTTTGAGTATAATGGGCCACTAAAGAATCGGCATGTTTTTACTTGAGAACTTGTTTAGCAATAATAAGTGCCTCGTTATAATCTACAGGGACATCTCATACCCTTGTGCAAGACATTTTCTGCGGGGAGGTCGATCCGAGGAAAAAAGGAAGCCCCTCCTTTCCGTGCTTTCTGAATGCCCAATCGCCATTTCACTATTTCCCATTTTTTCCTAACCTTTTGGAAAAAACCAATACTATTGGTGTAATGATACTTAATGCTCATTTCAAATATAACAAATAGGGATTGGAGAGGTTCTTAATAAGTTCCTTATATTATTGTTACCTTAATCGCCTAATTGGTTTTTTCTGACAGAAATTTCTGGCTGAAGGGTCCTAGCTAGAAATTTTAAATTTGTAAAGGGTATCAATATGTAAATGAGAAAAACGACCTTGAAGTACCAACATGACAATAAACACTTGTTGTGGGTCCACGTGGGCAATTGCCCAAACATCCCCACACCTGCCTCCACATCCCCTCTTTTGGACAAGTTAGCAAAACTAGAAGGGCCTGTTGGCCTTGAAAATTCTTGCTAGGTATAGAAACCTCCTCCATCTCCTTCTGGAGGAACTGTGTCGATGGCAGGCTCAGCCTGCACTTGGCCAAGAGTTTCTCCCATATTCCCACATGCCATGTACCCCAAGTCCATGCCCACTTTTCCCTCCAAGGCCGAGTTTACAGCCTACATGGCCAGGTTTGGGCAGCAGCCCAGCTACGGCCGCTGTGTCTGATTGCTGCATATGATGCATCATCTGCAACTTGGCACCTCACCGTAAGCAACTCCAAGTCCGGGGAGGTCGAGGAGAATGTTGCTGTGAGCTAGTTTCCTCATTGTCACCACCAGCAAGAACAGGGAGGGGTTCATGCTGGAAACTGGCGGGGTAGATGGGTTTAAGGGTGGCGTGCTACATCTACTATCAATCGGGCTAGGGTTACATAGGTAGAAAGAGAGGTTTTGGTTGTGGGATGTGGTTACTCCGGCATGGAGATTGCATACAATCTCTGTGAGGATGGTGCCTGGATGTCCATTGTCGCCGTGAATCCTTTAACTGAGTTTAAAGTATCAGGCTTTCTACTGTATCTTCTCTTTGAGTGAGTAAAAGGGTAGTTTCCACTGACATCCAAACGCACATTTTGTCTCCAAAAAATGTTCAATAGTACTGTCACCCAACCACATGCTAAAGCTTGACTGTTGGATGATGAGATAGATTAAGAGTTTTTTAATATTTTAGAACTTCCCAACTCAGCAACACCAACAAGTACTGCTACTACTACTATTACTTATTTGTGGGTTGGATAGAGAGGAGAGAGACCAGCAACAAGGCAAGCAAGCTCAATCCCTGAGCCATTTTCCTCTAAAGACGAACCGCTCTTGCGTTGAAGAAATGGCTTGGTGAAGAATGGGTTCTAAATAGGCAATTTATAGGGAGAGGAAGGCTGTCTAGATGGAACAAAAAAAGGAATTAAGCCGCGCCTTCTAATTCATTTTAAGAGAAAAAAAATTGAAAAAAAAGAAGGAAAGTTGAGGTGTTTCTAGTTCTGATAAGATAGAGCCAAGCCTGTTCTGATAAGGTAAAGCAGGCTTCCGTGTTAGAGCCTGAGCAGTTAAGAAGAATGAAAAAAAATCTTTGAGCATTAATGAAGATTATTGAAATTGTTCAGATTTCGTTGCCACTAGCACAACAGTTTGTGAGAAACAAATCTTGCAATAAATCAGGGTCCTTTTTCTTGTTCTGTGAGAAAACTATTAGTGGGTATATACATATGACATGTTACTAACATAGATACATGCGTGGAACTTAGGACATTAAGTTATAAAATATAATATGAGCATGAAAATTAAGAAAAGATCATCAAAGATAAGAATACAGTGGAACGACATTCCAAACTTNGATTGGGCGATTCAGCAATTCAACCAAATTGGTAGTGAAATGAAAAATATATATAGTCAACATTTTCAAAAGAATGAAAGTAAAATGTGGAAAAAAATCTACTTTTTATTATTTTTAATTTTTCTTGATTTCTGGGCAACTTACTTCCACTTTCATAATAAGATATTACGTGTAAAAGGGCCCATATGAGGTGGAACAAAGTTGGCCACTGTTTTCTTTTAAAGAGCAGCCACATGATATTTGTAAACTCCAACGGCCAAAAGTAACGAGAATGTGCATTTAATCTTTCACAATTTTATATTTTGAAATTTATTTAGAAAAAATGCCTAACATTTGGAAGATAAAATATGAAATATAATTGCCACTCACCGTTTAAAAATTAACACGATTTTGCGAAAAAAACCCTAAAGAGAAATAAAAACATTCATTTTTTATATACAAAATGGCAAAAACACATTTAAAAAAACGAAGCCCCATTTCTTTGGTGAAACAAAATAATCTCTTTTAGAAATGATTTTTTGCCATTTTTATTAACAATTATATATTTATATATATATATATATATAATAAAAAATTAATTTATATTATCAGCAAAAAATATATTATCTACGTGACGAAACATTACACAAAAATTGAGATAGTTTCAGTTACGGTAAAAAAGGTTTCAATTACACCTAAACAATATTGGAAGTGTTAGACAACTGCAATAATAAGAACAACTCCAATGGACAAAGATGTTAAAGTGGCCACTTATCTTTGTAGAATGAATTCAGTTTTGATGCATCCAGTTGGCCCGAACGGTCAAGTCATTCTCAAGTGATAGAACAAACCAGGTTATGTCTGTATATCAAATGAACTAATTGAAAATGATAAATTGCTGAATACACATCAAGTTCAAAGAGGATTTAGACAATTCACCTAGTGACTATAGGACAATGGTAAAGTAACAAGTGCAATGAGCTCTCATAGATAAACATTTCAGGATACATGTGAAAGCAGAGGGAAACCAGTTGAAAACATATATAGATATATATATATATATTCACAAGAAGCTTGTTTTTCTTTCTCAAGATGGATTTTTTCCTGGACACACACTCTGGAAAAGCAAAAAGATGACCTAAAAGCAGCCCTCAGCTTGATGAAAAGTTGGCAAAGACATGTGGAACAGAACATGCGTGTCCTGTTAATCAAATTTTTGATCAAACACTGTCCACAGGATAGTTTGGACATGACAGACAACTGGACAAGAGCATAGATTGTTTTTTTGTTTCATTGTGTTCCGAGCTAACCCTCTGAACAGACAGAATTCTCTCCCACCCCCGACAACCACGACCCCCCGACCCCGAGCCCCCGATGCCATTGTCTTTCTCTCCTTCTCCTCCATCTCCGCTGCCATTCTCTTCCGTCTCTGCCCCTGAGCTGCCCTAGCTCTTCTTGTTTATCTCCTTCTCCTCCGTCGCCCGAGCTGTCCTTACCCTTTCTGTTTCTCTCCTTCTCCTACGTGTCTCCACCGCAGGGCAACCGTCGGACGCTTTTGTTCCGTCTACTGAAAAAATATTACTCTTTTGCTTCTTCCTCTGCTAAACGGAGTCATTGAAGGCGTTATCTGCCCCCGTTGGTCTTTGTCGTTCATCCGCCTCTTCGGTTGGAAGAAGGAGAGAAAGACGTGGAGTGGAGCTTTCTGTTTCCATTTGATTGAAGATTTCAGCAGTGGCAGTGAAGTGAGTAATCTTCTCTTCTTGATTTTTGCTTCCCAAATCGTCTGAAAGTCTAAAAGCTACTGCCCCATTTCAAGTCTTCCCTTTTGTCAATTGCATTTTTCTCGTTGGTATGGCCTCTGGATTTAGATAGTCATATTGAGAAGTGCTTTTTTCTCCGATTCACATGGTTGTAAAGCCTTCGTTTAAGACGAAGAGGTAGAACCGAAAAATTTAACGTATTTTAAAGACAATACGTATTGTCATATTAAGAAGTGCTTTTTGGAAACTCTGTAAAGTCTTTGCACACCTCCATAGAGACCACTATTTTATTGTTAGTAATTGTACTCTCAGACTCACTAACTAGATAATTCATAACTGAAGCCATCTTACAAGTTTAGCCATTCTTTGATCACCCTTTCCCATTCGTTAACTGCATGCTTCTGCAGCCAACACCATTGTTCAATTTAAGCCAGTGACTAGCTTGTCTTTCCATCTGACGCAGTTCACCGCGACTTTAAAATGATTAAATCATCACCTCATTAGGGAGAAAAATTTGGTCGTCACATAAATGGCCCCATGCAATGTGTTGGGTTATGAATGCGAGACATTTGGATGGATTATATAAAAATTGAATGGTGGTTCTGACCATATAGAGGCGCCCATTTCACTCTTGAGGATGGGTCGTTCAATCCATCATGACAGACGGTTGAGAAAAAAACAATGAGAAAAGTGTGAGATAGATATTTTGTATGTGAATGCATGGAGGCAAGTATATATATAAGACAGAGATATACATATGTAAATAACTTTATCATCCTTTTACCTTTTTTTTCTATAGACAGTTGATAGAAAAAATTGAGAAAATTTGTGAATTGATACCATTCAACATCTTTTCTCTTTATTTTTTCTCTTAACC
>JAANDH010000008.1:0-34006 GCA_011799765.1 Nymphaea thermarum | reverse complement strand
AAATCTGTGCAATTCACTCCGTCTTTCAGTATACATATATATATTTTACCATGTTATAGTCTGACATTTCTTTACAGATTTCTTCGCCGCACCGGTGCCTGAGTTGGAAGCTACACGGCAAGGTCCAAAGGCTGCCACTGAGCCGAGTGGGTTAAGAAATGAGACGCCATCTTTGGTTTCTCACTACTTTTGTTCAGTTGCATGCATGAGAACCGCAGACGTCCCATCTTACTATTGTTTTAAAAAAGAACTGGGGAGGCAGAAAAGTCTATCCCATTCATTACCTCCTGCACTGACTTCCGTGAATCAATTGCATCTTTTACTCGAGCTTCTAAGAACCCCCAGGTATCTCGAAAATCTGGTTCAAAGATAATTATGTTAAATCAGGATCAGGTGTCCTGAGTGAAGATATCATAACTAACCGAGTTAACCTGTGGAATGATCAGTCAACATATGTAGCTCGGTAGTGGAGTCAACTCCTCCTAGTCCGGCACGTTTTTGCTCTTAAATGGGCATAAATTTGGATATACAATTTGAATTTGTTAATTGCAGTAAGTTTTGTTCTCTGCTTGAAAAATATAAGAATGGAAAGATTGCCTCAAGTCATGTTACATAATAATTCATATAGACATCTTTTTTATATGCAATTTTGTAGCATGTCACAACCAGCTTTTAAAAAAAACAGAAGAAGTGCCTTGTTAGCCTCGTTGTGCTAACTCCCACTCACAACGCTAAAACAGAAGCCCAGCTTCAGCAAAAGGATCAATAATTCTCATTAGGGTTAATGCTTGATGAACAGAGTATACTTATACCCATGGGTTGCGTTATTACAAGGGTCTACTTCCTAACCCCCTAAACCATCCCACCCCATATAACAGGCCACTTACGCCTGTCTACTAACTAGAAAGCTTTTCTGAAATAAACCTACTAGGTTCGTAACATCATTCCCCCTTGGAGAATGACCTTGTCCTCGAGGTTTGAACTCAGGAAATCTTCTTTTCATATCTTCTGTATTCTCCCAGGTTGGAGGTACTTCTTCATGTACAGACCACTCGACGAGCCACTCTTCTATTCTTTTTCCTTCTACCCTTACAGTTCTGGTTCCCAAACGTTGATGGGGAAATACCAGTTGCTTCTCTTAATGCAGGGGCACTGGTCATCTCTTTTTCTGTGATCTCTTGTGGATAGTGTTTCAGCTTAGATACATGGGAAACAGTGTTTATCGCACTCCCCTCTGGCAGCTGCAGTTCATAAGCCACCGGACTGGAATAGCTGCAGTTCATAGGCCACAAGGGCTCTACTTATTTGACCTGACTGAAAGCCTGTAAATAGGAGTCAAATTAAATGAGTATATGGGGTGGACTTGCTCTGAAATAGGACTGAAGCAATAGGGAAGCTTCTTTTGTAGGTAAAGAAGTTTCACCCAGGAGTTTTACAGCAAGAAAAATTAGAAAAGGGCATGGTAATCCTGCATTATCTCTTCGTCCCTGCAGTTACAAAGAGAAGTTTATTCTTAATTATGCTAAGGTTCAGATTGATTATTAATTATATAAAGAAAGTTGGATTATATTGCTTGCAAATATTTCATCATTCAGTCTTGCTCCATGTTCTTTATCATTTATTACAATACATGAAGATTTATGTTTAGCTTTCACTTTTTATATTATTGTTGTATATTTTTTTATTCGCACAAAAAGTCAATTGCTTAAACTTATTTCATGTAACTAAATTGCTTGATCTTCTTGTACTTCTATTTGTTGAACGTAGATGAGTAGCCACCATGACAAATTACAGTGGGATGAAGATGGTGTAGTTTTTATTTGAATGATGTTGGAGCAAGCTAAGATTCCTGGAATGCGAACATCAAGTGGACTAAAAGAAGCAACTATGAAGGTGGTTGAACAAAAAAATGATGGAAGCATATGGACCAATGTTTACATTAGAGAAAATTTGAAACAAGCTGAAAAGAGTAAAACCTGACGTACAAGTGATGAAAGAGATGTTTACTGCTTCAGGATTTGGGTAGGACCCAGATAAAAAAATTATACAAGCAGATGATAAGTGTGAAAAGAGTAGGAGTAAAAATACCCAAATAGAAAAAAATATAAATTACCATCAACGTGGAAGTATTATGAGTATGCAATGGAACACTTGAAAGCTCAAGGTAGACCTATTAGAAATTTAGTACATACTAATCGACTAGGAGGGGCCCAATTTGTGCATAACTGTATGCATGGACACCTAAGAAATTGTTTAAATTTATTAAGGGTGGATCAACAAACATATGCATTATTATGCAATTTGTTAAAAAGTAGGGAGTTATTGTGTGATGCAAGAGAAATCACAATTGAAGAATAAGTAGCGATGTTTCTCGTTACTTTGGGACATGATCAATGGAATCGACGAACTCAATTTGATTTTCAGCTCGAGTTAGATAATACTACACCAGCTCGAGTTAGAGGAGTTTCAGCAAGTACTTCAACTAAGTTTTGAAAGCAATTCTTCGTAGAGATAATACTACACCAGCTCGAGTTAGAGGAGATCCACGTTTCTTTCCATTATTTAAGGTAAATAACTGCAATTCACAATAGATATAGTCAACATTTTTATTTGAGGTAAAATATTTGGAATACTAACACAATTTATGTATCAATAGGATTGTTTGGGAGTAATGGATGGAACACACCAGTATATGTCCGAAAAGATGGTCAAAATTGTTGGCAAAATAGAAAATGGTTTTTGTCTCAAAATGTTTTAGCAGTGGTGGGATTTGATATGTGGTTTCACTATATATTAGCTGGTTGGGAAGGAAGAGCAACTGATGCAAGAGTATTATACAGTGCACTAGAAGATAATCTCCATCCATTAAAAATTTCACATGGTAAGAAAATAAACATCAATGGTTTAAATTTATTATCATCAATTTAATTGTTTGAATGACAAAACACTTGTTGTTGATTATGAAATAGGTAAATATTATCTTGATGATGATGAATACTTAAATATTATCGGATTATTAACTCCATATAGAAGATATCAGTTCCATCTATCAGAGTTTAATGTGTCTGGATCTAGGCAAATTGAGACAAAAGAAGAATTGTACAACTTCATCTTTGCGCACTACTGTGGAGAGAGTGTTTGGTTTGCTTAAGATAAGGTTTTCGATTTTGAAGAATCATGTGTCATATCAAATATCCACTCAAGTTAAAATTGTACAGGCAGCTTGTGTTCTTCATAATTTTATAATCAACCACAATCCAAATGTTGAACGACTTCCTTCTGATGATATAAATAATAATGAAATAAGTGAAATTATAAATCATGATGAAAATACTGAACAAACGGAACTACATGGTAGCAACAATGAACTTCGTGAGCAAATTACTTAAACAATGTGGAATGATTATGTTTCAAGTAAGATACTCATTGTCTAACATTCTTATTATATTATATGTCGTTGTTTTAATTATACTTGATTATTTTAATACTTTATGGTGATAATCTAATTATTTTTTTGTCATTTTAATTTCTAAAATGCAGGAACCAAACGGTGATTCCTCTTCTCAAGTATTACATGGCTTCAATAGAAAGAGTAGTGTGTAGGATAGAAGATGACTATATAGGAACCATATTTTTGTGTCAACGTACTCCAACATATAGCTTACAACAGTTGAACATTTTAGACTATTTGTATTTTGTAGTTTTACATGATACTGGTGATTGTATAGATGTTTGAACATTTTAGAGTAATGATTTTTTTGTTATATATATGCTTCTATTGAAAGATTTGATTTTGCTACAATATTATGGATTGTGTTATCGAATGTATATATAGCATATTGTTATGAATTTTATATTAGTTTTGATATAACATATTAAAAAAAAAAGTATTTTTGTTATCATAAAGTAGACAGAACAAATATAATAGCCAAAACTGATTATAGAAGGCACAAACATCGAACAAAACCAACAGTTCGAACAAAACATAAACAAACACCAGGCAGGACAAACAAAACTAACCATGGAAGACACAAACATTTGAGAGAACAGATAGGTCGGATTGGATAGAGACAAACGTCATACAAGACGGATAAAACAAACATATGCGAAACAAACACTAGACAAGAATAACATAATGTTCTGTTCTTAAAATCATAAAATGGTGGACAAGGAACATCATTGACCATGAGGACATGACAGTGGACAGGATGTCGTGTCTGTCCTTTCCCAATAGACAACAATCAGACGACCTCTGAAGGAACAAACAACTCAGGTCCAAAAGTAATTAACCCAAGTATATGAGCCACAATCCGTTCTTTAGAACTATAGGTGTCAACGCTGAAACCCATGTGTTGTGATACTTTTATCAACATCACTTGGGCCATGTCATTGCAAGTACCTAATGGTAGAAAAAGTATTTTCAAAAAGAGCTGATTCTGTAAGAGCAGCAAATGTATAGCACCAAGAAAAGCTATCTCGAAGGGAACCACGTCCTATGTTGTATGTAGAATGTTTCTTTCTCTTCATTCCCACCACCACACTCTCATAGGAAGTCATAACTTGAAGGACAATAAGATCTCTAGCTTAGCTTAACCATTGATGTAAAAAAGATGAAAAACTAGAATATAAAGTTAATAAATCATAACCCATAAGATTGAAGCTCAAAAGAATTCTCCTTGTGCTCCTTTGAAGAATGAAGATTGAAGAAGAGGAGAAACCCCATGGTTGAAGAAGAAGAGGGAGAGAAGAGAGAGGGAAGAGTAAAGAAATGGAAAGAGTTAAGGGAAAACTTCCTAACCTCAAGTGTGAGAGCTCAACAAGTTCCAAAAAGAGTTGGCTCATAACCAAGAATGAAGATTTTAGGGGTATTAATAGAAAATTTTGTAGCCAAATTCAATTTTTTTTTAATTTTATAAGATTTTCATGCGAATTTCAATTTTTTTGAATTTTTTTTTTGTGCAAACACTCTTTGGAGGGTGTTGGCTGGCCTAGAGCCCACCCAACATGGCCCCCAAGGGGGTAGTTTTTTGCCCAAGAAGGGGCATGCTGTGGAGGCAGGCCCGATCCGAGGCCGTGCAGGGCATGCATGGGCAGGATTGGCAACACAAGCTGTGCATTTGGCACAGCATGTCGTGCCCGATGCCTAGCAGCACGCCAGCGTGCCTAGAAGCAGAAAAATGCCCCCTTTTGGTCCAAAAGAGCCGCTTTTGCCTCCATATGTGGGTCCTATCTAAAAAGAATAAAATTTATATTTTTAAAATATATTTTTAAATGGAAAAATGGTCTTTTGATTAAAATGGGTTCGGCCTCATTTTGGGTGGTTTTGGGCCCGTTTTAGATCCAGATTGGATTCTCTTGGTTGAGGAAGTTTTCCGACTGATGCCTAAGGCTTGTCTCATGAGTTAGGTGTTTTGGGCTCAAAGCACATTTTAAACACAATTTTAAATTTTTGGAGGCGAGATTGAGTTGAAAAGCAAAGGCGAGGCTTGTGCATGCACGAGCCTCCACATAGTGTCTGAAATTAATATTTTAGCCTTTATTTTGGATTTTTAATTAAAATTTTGATTTGGATCGAAATTTTGGTTTGAGTTGAAAAGCAAAGGAGAGGTTCGTACTTGTGTGAGCCTCAAATAGTGTCCGAAATTAATATTTGAGCCCCAATGTTGGATTTCGAATTGAAATTTTGATTTGATCGGAATTCTAGACCCAAAAGCAGCTTTCTTGATATATTTTCTTAATCTGGGCTTGGTTTTGGTTTTTTGGTTCAATTATGGACTTTGGCTTTGTATTTTAGATTGGAGGGTAATTTTTTTGATTTAGGGGTTAGATTTTGTATCTAAACCTTGAATTTTGATTCAGATATGGATCTATGATCTGTTTGGATCTATGTCTGAGATTTGGATTTCGATATGGATCTAGGATGGATATTTGGATTTGGATAGGGGTCTAGGGGTTTGTTTTGGATATAAGGCCGAAATGGGGATTTGGACATGGATCTAGCTATTTGTTTTGGATCTAGAGTTGGGTTTTGGATTTGGATATGGATTTAGGGCCAATATTTGGATTTTGATTTGGATCTAGGGATATGTTTGAATATGGGGCTGGGATTTTGGTTGGATTCATATTTGAATTTAGATCCAAAGTCTAGATTGGGGTTGAGCTTGGGCTCAAGGTCCAAAATTAGATCCAAATGTGCTACACGTGAAATCAATTATCAAATCGAATGAGAAATTGATTAATGTTATTGAAATTTATGTGAACATATTGAATATCTTTTTGAGAAATTTGAGGTGGTAACATATGCTTCTCTTTGTTACTAGGCTCATGTATATCATGTTTAGTGTCAAACAAAAGCACCCCAAATTTTAATTTTGTAAAGTTCAACCTCTTATCTGAATGGGTTGATTTTTCTTGCATTGCGTACCGGTACCGGTATGGCAATACCGGTACCGCGGTACGTTTGGATCTGGTTTCGGATCGAAACCAGATCCAAACTAAGCTTATCCGAAAAATATCTTTTTTAAGACTGAGCTTCACACCCGTCGAGGTCTCCCACTACCATCTCACGTGTAACAAAAGGGTTAAAAAAACTCTTTATGTTGCTTTGTTGTTTCAAAATTTATCAATACAGGACTAAAAAAGAGCCCTTCTCACTCAAATGTCAAAATAAACTGAGATCTCCTCACTCTTATGTCAAAATTTTAAAGTTATTTTAAAGTTTTTATGAAATGGTTGTTTTTATGAGATGGTGTTTTCTTGTTTCTTCAAAAATTTATAATTTTTTTAATTAAAAAATTAACTTTATTGCATAAAATTTAAACCGTACCCGTACCATGAATTTCAAAAACGCCGTACCAGTACCCGTTTTCCCGTACCCGTACCGTGGTGACATAGATTGCAGGTTTAACACTTTACCTACATGGGTTGCTCTTGTTTTTTTTTTATTGTTTGTATTTTTAGAAAAATGCCCCAATATAACTTATTTTCTTACCACTGAAAAGAACCAAAAGGATAAGAGACAAAACATAGAGGACATAAGTATTTGTCATCAATTGAAAGTGAGTACAAATAAATCAAACATAGAACTTATTGAGGTGAAGAGCGTTAATAGGATCAGTGAATTCCACCCCATCAACATCAATCAATTTGTATGAGTTATTTAGCGGGGTTTCCTTAACAACATACGGGTCTTCTCAATTTGGCGTCCACTTGCCATGAGGTTGTCCTTTGAGATAAGCTCTGGATTTGGATCGTATGACTAGGTCATCAACTTTGAAGTGTCTCTCTATAACTGACCTGGGCAAACTAACTCGCCACCCATTAATGATATGCTTCAGCATGTTCAGCCGATTTTAACATCTTTTTATCTAACAAATCGAGCTGCATCAATCTCTTTTGTTAGGACTTAGAGGAAGTTTTATAAGAGAAGCAAATTTCAAAGAGGCTTCAATATGCGCAATGGTAAAACTAATTCCATTCTATAGATTAGGTTTTTGTTGGAGTCCTCATAGTGGTGCGATATGCCCACAAGGCATTCTGCATCTTTTCATGTGAATATGGTCAGGTTCCAACTATTCACTCCAAGATGCAGATCAAAATTTTATTGGTGGCTTCTGCTTATCCATTACCTTGAGGGCAATAAGGAGTTAAGAAATGGAGCTTGATACAACATTTACTATATAACTGCTTTGTTTTTTATTTTTGAAGTGAGTCCTATTATCAGATACTATATCGTGTAGGACCTAAATCTGCAAAGAAGATTATTGTGAATGAAAAACACTACATGTCACCATTCTACTGTCTTGAGTGTGGCAGCTTTTGTCCATTTGGTGAAATAGTCTGTTGCAACAGGAAATAATTGTGGTTGTTAAAAGCTATAGGGGATATTGGTCTGACTATGTTGAACACTCNTATTGAAAATAGACGAAGAGATGTTATCGAATGCAAGTGAGAAGCCAGTGCATGGACTGTAGGGGCATCTAGCTGACATTTCATACATCTCTCGATGAATTGGTAACAATCTTTTTGCATAGTAGGCCAATAATACTCTGCATAAACTATTTGATTGGTAAGGGTTTATTAACCAGCATGACCCCCACTGCCTCCTCGATGGCCCTATTCGATGACTTCATTGACTTTGTCTTCATCAGGACAAACAGAATATTCAATGCTAAACATGCGTTGAATTGTTTTTTTTTCTTTCTTTGGCATATCAATTAAGAATTCTCTATTCTCAATGTAGCTCTTGATATTGTGATACCAAGATCTCTTCCTTTCTTGGATGTGTTGAATTTGCTTCATTGTTTCAAAAGTGGGATGTTCCAACTTCTCAATTTCAAAAAAATGGATTGTTTCATTGGCTTTGAATGAGATACTGGATCATAGGCTTGCATTTGCGATGGGTCAGTATTCCTTTTCATGTGAGCCAGCTGTACTTCTTCAAACTGATGGATTAAGGAAGTAGCTATCTCTTAATATGACACTATTTGTATTATGTCAAGAAACTGTCATATGCTGACTAGTTTACTGTATTGTAAAGTAGCAATGGTTTTTTCTAGTACCGAGGCTTCCAGGATCGATGGGTTCAAGAGATACATCTTAATCTTTTCTAATAATTGTTGGCATTCGAGAGACCCCAATCAAATTTTACGTTTTTCCTAAGGAATTTATTGAATGGTTCACATCTCATGGTTATGTTAGAGATGAATCGTCTATTAGACTGAATTTACTATTGTAAGCTCTGTAGTTCCTTGATAGTAGTAGGTGGTGGCATATCGATGATTGCCTTAGCTTTTGTATGATCCATCTCAATTTTACTAACCATGAAGCCCACAAGTTTACCATATTCAACTACAAGCAGATACTTTTGAGGATTTAAATGAAGCTTGTACTGTATGAGTCATTCAAATACTTGGGTAAGAGTTCAATATATATCTCTTGTTTTAGATTTGATTCAGATCTCAGTCGATATATGCATCTATGATCTTGTGTATTTGGACATGAAAAATGGCAGGCTATTTGATAAATTGCTCCAACATTCTTTAATGCAAATGGCATTACTTACAATAGAAAGTGCCCTAAAGCATGGTAAAGGAGGTTTTGGTGTAATCCTTAACTACCAATTTGATTTGGTTGTATCTGAATATCCATTTATAAAAAAGAACATGCATGGCTTGTAGTGCTGTCTACCAATAAAACAATGTTTGGAAGCGAATAATCATCTTTTGAAGTGGACTTGTTAAGGTATCGAAAGTCAATGCATAACATAACTTCGCCATTATTTTTTAGGACAACCACAATGTTAACCAACCACTTAGGACAATTGGTGTACAGATAAATTTGGCTTTAAGTCCTTGAGTCCTTCTTTTACAAGTCCTTCCATTTTGGGATTTAGCTTGTATAGTTTTTGTTTCACTGGCTTGTAATTGGAACTTAGGGCAAACTATGTTCTACCAATTTTGGGGTTTAGGTCTTGTATATCTTCATAGATCTATGCAAAAGCTACTTGGTGATTTATAAGGAAGTCTACTAACGTTTTCCTTTTTTGCACTAACAAAGTTGTGCTAATTTGAAGGATATTAGGCTTTCCATTAGTTTCAATATTAATTTCTTCAATCGGATCATTAATCAAGGGTAACATTTACTTGCTTTTGAATTTGGGTGAACTCCGGTTATTCTGATTCAAGCATTACCATAGGTTCCATTTCATCAATGGATTGTTTGATAAATGCTTCCAGTGACGACTCTCGAAGAAAAAAAAGAAAGTGGGGCATGTTAAGCTCGGACATTCTACAAATAAGAGGATAAAGAAAAAGTAAGTGAAATTACAGACATACAAATATAAAAAAAGTTTACTTTCATGACATGTGAAAAGTTTTTAGTACGTAACGAGGTTCCTCCCAAGAAACTAGATGGGAATAAAATAAGACCACAAACCTTTTATGTGTATCCTAATCCTCTGGTATTCATCTAAAAAGGAAGGGTGACAGGTTGTAAGATGTCATCATCTTCCTTCTTATCAAGACTAGAGAATGAACAGTATCCACTTTTCAAAATTGAAATCTCTTTTGGTTTTTTATGAAATAGGCATATAAGGGATGTTTTGTCAAGAAGGAAATTTGCTGGAAGCAGCAAAATGAGTAGGCAACATCTTGGCTTTAATTTTTTGTTCTTATTCAAGATCTTGAGAGATACTGACAAAGATCAGTTAGTTGTTGCACAGTCCTGGACTTCACTGGTCTTCCTTGACTTGACCCCATTACGTTGTTCTAGTAAATGAAAATTTTATAAATAAAATGAGTCCGCTTTAAATTTTTAATGAAATGAGCCACTTCACATTTCTTTCCTGATTGAGTAATGACAAAATTTTGTTGAAAAACACGAAGACCACTAAGTTTGGTGTCTTGAAGTCCTCCTTTGATACGGCAACCTCTAAAATTGTCAGGTGGACCCAAAACAAAGGCTCATGCAACTGAAGAATCAAATCTAACTCTGGACTTTTTGATACGGCAACATGCAAAGTTGTATGGTGGACTCGAAACGCTGGCTCGTAATGGTCATTAGTTTTTATGAACATGCAGCCACAAAATCAAATTAAACTCTAGCTACTATAAAAAGGCAATGAATCCACTCAGCCGAAGGTAGAACCCCCACCCAACATTTCCCACCCAACATTTCATCCTCTCAAATACAAAGCTTACTTTTCTGTTTGATGTTAGGTATGTCCACAAAGAGAATTATCCTAAGAAACATTGGTTGTACCAAACTCTCGATCAGCTTCTCTGCATGTATGGCAACAATAGATAGTCTATAATTCCATGAAATGTATTGATGGAGAATGGAGGCGACTTCACATACTTCATGGATCTAAGAAAGTCCCAAGAGTATGTTGTATGATAGGGGTACATCTACCACGTGGAATGAGATGCAATGGCTGGTATGTTCGATGATTATGTCCATGTGGAGGATCCCTTTGTTGTTCACACTTTGATCATCATACCCATAGATATTGGTATAAAGGGGAAGGTATTTGTTTTCATGAAAACCCAAAGCATTGGTTGTGAGATCAGGACAACATTTAAGCCGCTTCCCCTGTCGATCAACGCATGTGACACAATCATCTTATTAACCTTGACAATGATATAGAGTGATTTTTATGGTACTATCTCCATTTCAAAAGATTCTTTACTAATAAGGTTATTGACGGGTCTGCAAAAACTCATATTCAGTCTTCTTCAATGAGACATTCTTCTAAAGAGGTGAATCCCCTATATAACACAGGTCTGCAAAAACTCATCGTCATTTTGCAAGAGAAAAGACTTAGGAATTATTGTTATGTTAGTAGATGAATTTCATCTTCATCTAGAGGTTGTTTACCTCAATTGATTACCATGACGTGGTGTGAGTCATCTTCATCACAAGGTTAGATATTGTCTTGTGGATGATACAAGAGTAGAGTGACCATTCTGATTGTTGTCTTTCCATGATAAAAAAAATATGAATTCTTTAGGACTTCAGGAATACTATCATTAACAATCTCGAGATCTTTGTTGACGAAGTCTTAAATGATATTCTTGAGAACAAAATAATCTTCAGCATTATGACCAAGGGCACGATGAGACTTACAAAGTTTACCTTTATCATTTCTCATCATTTGTGGAGGTTGTAAAACTTTAGGCAGTACGACAATCCCTTTGGAGGAAATATTCCACATCACCAGGTTGATTGAGTGGAGTAAACTTTTGATCATAGCTCCAGCCCAGGCGCTAGACCCCCTCATCAATGGGCATTCACCAAGTCTCCCTCGTTCCTCCCAACATCTACTTTTCACAATCACGTTTGATCGATCATTGTAGCATCAACAGAGTTTGACTCATCACTTGACTTCGGAAACGGAACATTTAACGAAAACCTGGCTATGCCGTGCTTTTTTTTTGAAATAGATTTGTCGAAATGGGCTTTTCACTCAGGCTCAGGACCAGGCCCTCCATAAGCGAGTGTTTCCTATAGCCCATCTTATGTGGCATTCACCAAGTCTCAATCACTCGTTGTGCGGGACCCTCCACAATCCACTTATAGCCTTCGTTTGATCTGGACTATTGAAATGCCATTCTGAACTCAAATCATTATGGATCCGTTCTTTTTCTAGTAAATGTGATAATAAGTAGAATAGTCAATGTTCAAACACTTTCTGCTTCTGCGGAACGGAATGATAGGTAGTTTTCTTTCCAATTCAAAAGTGAGTAGGCTCAGCCTAACTGAAATAACAACACGAGATCCCAATCTTCTTATCAACCAAAATTCTCTCCATAGTGGAAGTGGATTTTCGAGTGGATCCATGTGAATTGAGAAAAGCGAGGAACAAAGCACGCACTCGCAAAGAGACAAAGCACTCGCAAAGTGAAGAGGGCTGTCATGTCACGTCACGTCATGAGCAAAGCCCTCTTAACAAGAGGGCTTCTCTTTTGTGAGCTTATGGAAAAGACAGGAGAAATTACAATTGTATGTCATTAGTGCTGACTATATCATAATGGCAATTGTATGCCATGAGTGTTTCCACAAATCATAAGCACACTCGCTTCGCTTTGGCTTTCTAATGTCACGAGCAAAGCAAATCAGATTGACACTTGCAACTTTGAATGACATGTACGCTGACCTTGACTTTGAAATTGGCTCGTGACGTGAACGGTGAACTTTGCGAGTGCTTTGTGGGCTTTGCGAATCTCGTGACCTTTCCTTCTTCGTTATTTTTGGGTTGAACATTTTTTTTAGGTTTACTTCTTTATCAAGCTTATAATTGTTGCTGTCATCTTTCCAAGCGCCTGCATTTGCTATGAAATGGGTAGGGAGTTGTGTTTTACATCCTTTCTTGACATATTCCTTATATTTGGGTACAATGATTACATCAAAATCACCTTCCCTAATTCTTTTTCCTATAGAATGTGTTTGCTCTATCAAATCTCCAAAGGTCTTGATTGGAGCGTTGTAGATGTTTCAATGGTCAAGTAAGATTTTTCATAATGATAAACAAAACCTATGTTTCAGAGATAGATTCTTTCATCTTATTACAAAGGGTACTGAGAGTTAGGGTCATTGGAACGTCCTGCTCAAATTTTTCAGTGAACATGTTAACCAATCTATCAAATTCTTTTATTAGACTAGATTAACATTTTTTTTTGTACCATTGTGCAACGATACTTTCAAGACTCATTGAAAAGTGATGAAATAGTGCTCTATTGTTTGTTAGGATCCTTGCTGCAGTCATTGATAAATGTTGAAAGATGGACATGTGGGCATGTGGTTTGATCATACTTGACAAATTTTTTAGGCAAACCTTTCACGTCCTCATCTCCTTTAATGCCTATATAGTAGCCTTTACATGAGTGCAATTGGTTTTCCTTATCCTTAAGTTCAAGTTTATTAATTTTTTTGTTTTTATTTCGTAAAATTTGTGTTGGAGTGGACTTTCATCATTACTTGATTCATCTTAATCTGATCTTATTATTTTCTTTTTACCCTTAGATTCTTTTCCTTCTTCTTAGAACTTTTGATGTCTGAACTATTACTTGGGCTATAATTCTTTACCTTTTTCCCCCTTCTTTAGGATTCTCCACTGGACTTTTACTCGAAATAAGGCTAGATGAACTATTATCTTTCATGAACTCTTCTTCTTTCTTGCTCTTTTTTACTGTCATTCTTTTTGAGCGAGAATAATTCTGGCTTTTCTTCCTTACTAGTTGAAAAAATTGATATCAGGATGTCTTTACCTTGGTTTATAGGAGAAGATGTGTTGTTCTTGTTGTTCATTTTCTGCTTGGAAAGCTTTTCATTTGCTGGTTTTGGAGTAATTATCAGAACCTTTTGTTTTTCTTACTTTATTGTAAATTGCTTCATAAACAACAAGAACATTTGTAAACCTTCTAGCAATTTTAGGGAAGCCAAGTGTTTATAGCATGGGACTAGAAGATGAGGCATCATTATGAAGTGCTTGCTTAGCTTGTGTTCTTGTTTTCACCATCATGTTAGCTTCAAATATTCACTTTGTGAGATATTGAAATGAAATGATGAAAAAGTAAATATTTATATTGCGAGTTTAAGTATTACATTTAGTGAAAACATTGACTAGTTAAAGATGATAATGACTAATTACATTAGAAAATAAGAGTACAACAGAAATTATCAAGGGCAAATGGATGGTGGTCGGTTGACATTCTCATTGAGCTACTGCAAACAATGTTGTCCGTTGAGGAGAGCTAAGGTTGAATTCAGGGATAACTCGATTGGTACATGTATAGAATCATTTTTTTGCTTTTGGCAGAATGACCGAATGCATCTATGAGCACAATAACCTACTATGAAATAGAGTCCCAATAGTGTGGTACAACCATTTTAATGGTGAGTGTATCTGGATAGACCCTTGCGACAATCACAATAATTCCAAACAACCTCTTCTTCATCTAACCGTTCAATCAAATGGCTAAACCTATTGGCTTGGGGTGCTGCATGCTTGAGAAACCATGACCGGAAGACATGTGCATCCCTCTGCATAGTCTGTATCTCTGACGGTGGAATGAGTAAACTCACGATAAAGGTAGGCTAAGGCTGTCATTGCCATTAACAAGTCCCCCACATCCTAAAAAGTTGAGCCATGCGTACATCTAAGAGGTTGGTCCCATTGGTGAAGTAAATCAATCCAACTGTGCAAAGCATCCTGCATTGCTTGATTTTTCCTATTGCTTTTTTTGTAATAAAGTGGAAGGCTCTACATATGCTCTGAACTCTTCATATAGGCTTTTCAAGTTGATGTTTTGATTTTTATTGTCTTCTATTAGGGCCAAGTCTTTTGTCTTGTAAAGTGAACCATAAGGTCATTTGTTTTTACCTTGGTTGGGTTCATAAAAAATTGTTTCTCCTATGGGTCATTTGGATTACAAGTCAGGGTAAGAAGGTCTAGTTCTTCAACGAACTTATCTAATAACACAATCATCTCCCCCCAAGGGGACCAAAAAGGAGGTCTTTGGATTTCATCATTCAGCAATAGCATGAACCAAATTTCCATTCACAGGTTGCACTCCTTCAGCCGCTATTGTCTCCAATCCAGATTTTTTAAGGTAAGAAGGAAGCATCCAAGAAAAGGTGGGATGCCATGGCTCATAATATTTAAGAGCAAAGGTTCCAGACTTAAGGGACACATAGGTAGATCGGGGTCCCTCCCCAAAGAAGATGTGATCATAGAGAAATGTTACACCATGTTGAAAAAAATATATCTTGAGTGTTGACTGTAAAGGAGGGAAAACAAATTTGTGGGGATGGTTGACTGAGCAGATGAGGATTACATGAGAAGGAGGTATATAATGAAAAAAGAGATTGATATGAAGTTGTAAATTACCAAACAAGGTTTGTATATATACAACACAACCTAATTCTCATACATTTATCATACAATAATTCTTTTTTGAAAAGACATAGGTGCATAGTTGGGACAAATTCATGTCACGGTTATCAAATATCAAAATATTTTTATATACTTAAGCCAAATGGCTTAGTACTAACATAGATTCTTCCTTAGGCAACTAAGGGTAAAGTTTATCCATTTCTTGTTAGTCACCTTTCAATACACCACAAATTGCTACTCATGGTACTAATGAGGGAGCTTTCCTGCTCGAGGTGTGGTCCAATTGTTAGACTTAGTCTTATACTACTGCCTAAAGACCAAGTCCAACAACATGATGACTAGGAGACATAGGTAGAAAAATTTTGTTAAAAAAAAATTGAACAATCATGCAATTAGTCTTATATGCAAGAAAGCAAATATATCTACCAATCCATGGGATGTATCGCCAATAGGGTCAAGAAAGTGACTTTCTTTCACATTGGAAATCTCTTTCTCCCCTCTCTCTCTCTCTCTCTCTGTGTGTGTGTGTGTCCCCCGACAATAATGGGTTCAATGTAGATGTCATCTTAAGTAGATTCAAGATATTTCTTTAATTCGGTTACCACTTAGCTAGAACATTGTTTGATCGTGCTTAAACTCTTTAGGGGAGTCTTTGTGATCATTCATGAATTCCATAAGTGATTGTGAATACATGAATGCATTGATTCTATATGCTTGAAAATAAAGTGTTCATTTATACCATAACATCAAATAACATTTCTACAATCACATATATCTTGATTTTCATGCAGTTTGCTATATGTTCTTTATTAGAAAACTATTTTACGAATTGTTTTCAAAAAAACCTTTTGAAAGTAGTTTGAGATTATAAACCCTCAAGCATGATTTGAAGTTATATTACATCACTTGAGTTTTCGTCCTATTGAAGTCGATAAGTGAAAGTCAAAATTTTATGTTTTAGAGAAAAGACATTTGGAAGAGAGACGATTGTTAACTACCAAAGAAATTTCTTTAAGAAAAGACAAAATGAAGAAAATTTATAAGTGAGGGAGATTTTAAGTTTTGAGAGAAGTAAGGAAAGAAAACATAGAATGAAAAAATTTAAGAAAAGAAAATAAAAGATGAAGAGAAAAGATCAAAACCATAGAAGAGAGCCGTAAAAAAAAGTTTAGGAGGGAAGAGAATGATATCCAATACAGCAAAAAAAAAAGGAAAACTGATATGTATATATATATATATATATATATATATATATAGGATTTTGAGGTTAAGGAGACAAATAAAGAGAGAGAGAGAGAGAGAGAGAGAGAGAGAAAGAAGGAGAAGTGAAAAAAGTGTGAAAAGGTTAAGGAGACAAATAAAGAGAGAGAGAGCGAGAAAGAAGGAGAAGTGAAAAAGTGTGAAAACTTATAAAAAAGAGGGATTTTAAATTTAAAGAGAGAGATAGAGAAAGAGATTTTAAAAATAGATGGAGATATATACATATATATATATATAATATAATATCAGAAATTAAAATCAAAGAGAGAATGACATAATAGAAAAACTTGTAAAAGAGATATTGCAAAGTTGAAAATAAAGAGATAGAGAAAGAGATGTTTAAAAGAGTGACAAAATCGATAAACTTATACAAAGAGGTTTTATGTTGGACAGTTGGAGAGACAGAGAAACATTTTAAAAGAAGATCAGGGAAAATGAGATAGATGTCTCAAAAGAGAGAAAACATAGGGAAATGAATTAATAAGTGCGAGAGAAAAGAAATCAAGGCACAAAAATTGCCTACCATGAGGTTACTTCAATTTATAACATCATATATATATATATATATATATATATATATAGAAAGAAATAATTTTGAAGAGTTTGGACTTCAATCTTTTTAAGTAAGCATGAGATGAACTTCACTCATGAAAGAGCCTAGGCTAAGACTCCATAGTCTCTTTAAAGAGGCTTTTCAATTTTTGAATTTCTCTTTAAAATGATTCAAGATATGTTTATGTCACACCCCAACCTTTTGACCAACAAAACTATTTTTTAAACATAGAGCATTGAAGTGCGACGACACAACAATTCAAAACAATGGGGTGAACTTTCATTTATATAACAACTTTGTTTCATACAAAATCACATCTTTGTGCATGACAAAAATGCCCCAAATCATATAATTGATGTCTAACAAAAACAAGACATCAATACAATCAAAATAACACGCGCCAGCACTACAAAAGACAAATCCCAAAACCTCCCCAGTAGGACGTGAGTGAAGCCAGCTGCTCAACCTGATGCCCCTGGTCCACCAAAACCTGAAAAAGTAAACAATTGAAGGGTTAGCCTTCACAGTATGGCAGCAAGCCAGGAAAAATACCAAACCATCTTAGGTAGGGCTCAAATATGAGAATAAACATCAAAACCATATCTCATCATGTTGTGTCAGGGCACGACATGTAGAGGCCACTCAATGGCCACAGTAACACAATTTCAATCACATGCAAGGCATGCTTAAACATTTCATTTGCAATCATAAGCATAACATTCACATGCACATCAATCTCATACATTCGATCATATACATTACATTTTCATTAACTTTAGTGAATTAACAGTTCCTATGAGTGCAAAACACAGGCACGTGCACACCGCGGGTGGCCTACAGCCGAGAGACAACCCCCGTGGTGGCTCAGAATAGTATGGATCCATTCACCCGCTGCAGCGGTAGAACACTCATCCATGGATGTGTGAATTCCAAGGAGAGATACTCAGCCTTCCCTAGGACACCCAGGTTGGGAAGGTGGGAGCCCAACGCTCCAAGCAGAACATACAACAGAACCTTGAGGCCTTGCACCGCCTACGCTCCAATCAGGCGAGACAAGTGGTAAAAGCGGGACGTCTCCCAAACACATAGCCACATCCCACTGGCCTCTCATATCTTATTCATTCATTCTTACCATTATAATTACACATTCACAAGATGACTGGCTAGCTCATGAGGTTGGTACACTTCACGAGTGCACCCACACCTCCAATTGCCTCCACACGAGGTTTACACATAACATTAACAGTCATTGCTAGCCGTCATACAATACGAGTACAACTTCCCTCCAATTCATTCATTTGCATCATTGCCCGCGGTAATGTGTATGCAACAAAACACAACATTCACATCAATTATCACATCAATCACATCTTTGAAAAACTTAGCCAAACCACATGGAGTAGTCTTGATCTGCGATTGGCTCATAGTTGTCATATGTAGTTACCATTGTAGGATGCTTTCTAATGCACAATTGGGGTCGGTGAGACAATCGACTCGATACCCCACCTCATCATGCATATGCAAATACGTAACATTTTCAAAACAAATTTCTAATAGCTTTTCAAAACAAATCATATCATGTGCAAGCATGCATACATTCATTCACAAAACAATCAATCAATTCACATCACAATCCTAGGATCCCACGATCCTAGGAACACACATTCACACATTTGCCCCAGGCAGTGATTTGCCTGGATTGCCGCCATACCTGTGGCGCGCTCACAAACTCTTCAAAATTTCTCGAGCTTCGAATCTGATAGGTCAAGGTCGCCGGGACGTGCCCGGTGTACCTGCAAACATAAACAAAAGATCAGATTTGTACTAGTTAGCTAAGCAATCCAAACAAATATAAAACAAAATCATTGAGGCATATGTCATCGCCTCAAGAGGGGGTCGACGGTATTGTCGACGTACAAGCCCTCCAATAGGTCTCCTCCAACTTCAAGACGTTGCCACCAAACATCAAGACTCAAAGCATCGATTATTCCATCACAACACATTCTTAAATGCTTTTTTTAATCGAGGCGTCAACCCCCCAGTCACGTCCAACTAACGTATACTTTCCCCAAAATAACTCCAAGATACACTCGTTCACAAAAGCATGGGCCACGAGCACACTAAGATGGTTCTAAATCTTCCCCACAACATCACAACCTCTACCATGCTTCCCCATTGCTTTGAAAATCAACACATCATGCAAGAAATATCAATATAAGCATGAATCATCGCTTCTCTAACATAATCCTAAACTTTTCTCAAAAAGCAAAGTCGCTAAATGCATCTCAAATCATCAATTCTAGATTCTAGCATGCTTAAACAATAGTTATACATGCCCTAATAGATAATATTCAATAATCTAGGATCGATTAGGCCTTGCTCACTCCAATTTTAAAGTTTAAACTGTTGTAATCCTCCTGGTAGCTACCTCAAGCGTTCAAACGATCCCCCAAACGGCAAAAATCCTTCAATGCTGCCACCACCAACTCTTTCACTTCACTGGTATGAGGGGAAAGATGTGTCCCCAAGCTGAAAATTGACCAAAAGCCACACATACGAGTGAAAATTGGCGAGAACTAATGCAAGAGAAGGGTCTGCCACTTGAAAAAGGCAGTCGGCTGTGATGGAGGTTTAAAACAAGAGGGAGAACGCGTGAGAGGTGAGTGGGAGGAGGCTGGCGGCAAGGAGAGGGAGTGCGTGAGAGAAGAGAGAGCATGGCCAGATAGGGTTCAGACAAAGGGGAGGGGCAGACAGAGAGGGCGAGAGACGAACAGAGAAGGTAAGAGAGACCGCAGAGAGAAAGAGGGGGACATGCGGGTAGAAGGAAGGAGGAAGAAGGAAGAAAAGGAGAGAAGAGAGAAAGAGGCAAGGGGTCAACAGGGCTCACCTCAAGCGCCGCCACCATCGTTGTCGTCACCATCGCCGCCTTCTTCTTCTCTGAGCTACGGTCGTGGCTAAGGGAGAGACGAAGAGGG
Source organism: Nymphaea thermarum (assembly GCA_011799765.1). Taxonomy (NCBI): domain Eukaryota; kingdom Viridiplantae; phylum Streptophyta; class Magnoliopsida; order Nymphaeales; family Nymphaeaceae; genus Nymphaea; species Nymphaea thermarum. Next base: position 13,824 of record JAANDH010000008.1, on the reverse strand, counting down.
GAAACAAATGGGAAAAAGGAAAGACGAGGGAGGAGAAGGCAGTGTGGGGCTCCTTTCATGCGTGGAGCTCGGGTCCGGGTCTGGACCCTGACCCAACCCGACCTGCAAAAGCATCAAATGTTACATCCTAACCTTCTTAATAAAAAAATCATCCTTGAAATTTAGATCATACCTCAATGCAAGAACATGTGTGGATACTTCTTTTGCATATCCTCATCGAGTTCCTATGTGCTCTCCTTCAACCCATGGTGTTGTCATTCCACTTTCACTAAATGAATTCTCTTCGTGTGAAGCACTTGCTCTCTTTGATCCACAATTCTAATAGGTTTTTCTTCCGTTGTTAAATCATCTTGTACCTGAATACCTTGAAAATCAATCACATGCGTAGGATCTGGTACGTATTTTTGAAGCTTGGAAACATGGAAAATGTCATGAACATGACTCAAATCTGGTGTTAGTGTCAACTGTATGCCACCTCTCTAATTTTCTCTAATATCTCAAAAGGTCCTACGCACCTTGAGCTCAACATTCTCTTAATACCAAATCGAAAAACATCTTTAGTAGGTGAAATCTTCAAGAACACATGATCACCTACCTCACAAGCCAACTCTCTATGTTGAATGTCGGGATAGCTTTTCTGTCTACTCTGAGCAGTCAACAACTTTTTCTTGATCAATTGCACTTGGTCGGTGTAGTTTTGTAATACTAAAGGGTTTTCGATATTGCCATCACTCAATTCGGTCCAACAAGTTGGCGATCTGTACGGCCTTCCATACAAAGCCTCAAAAGGTGTCATCCTAATACTAGAGTGGTAACTATTATTATATGCAAATTCTGTCAGTTTCACATGTTTGTCCCATTCTCCTTTCCACTCTAAGACACATGCATGCAACATGTCCTCTAAGGTTTGAATGGTCCTCTTAGATTGCCCATCAATTTGGGGGTGGAACGTTGTACTTAGCCTAAGCTTGGTACCCAATGCCCTTTGCAATTGCCCTCAAAACCTAGAGGTAAAACGTGGATCTCGATCTGCGATGATAGGCTTTGGCACTCCATGCAATCTCACTATCTCGCCAATATATAACTCAGCGAGACTTTCCATTGACTGATTGATTCTTATTGGCAGAAAATGAGCAGACTTCATAAGTCGATCAACGATCACCATATGACATCGTGTTGTCTCCTGGTTTGATGCAAACCAATCACAAAATCCATCGTAATGTCTTTCCATTTCCATACTGAGATATCAATTCTTTGCAACAAGCCTCCTGGACGTTGATGCTCTACTTTGACCCGCTGTCAAACTAAGCACTTTGCTACATATTTTACAATTTCATGCTTCATTCTAGGCCACCAAAACTTTCTTTCTCATATCTTGAAACATCTTTGTACTGCCAGGGTGTATAGAAAATTTAGATTTGTGAACTTCATCAAACAACTGACGCTTCACCCCTTCATCTATAGGGACCCACATTCTGTATCGAAACCGAAATGAACTATCTTCATATTGATACCAAGAAGAATTTGCCTCCTTGCTTTCTTTCTTGTTCTTAGCAAAATCTGGATCTTCTTTTTGCTTCAATATAAGCTCTTCCTTCGATGGATGTCGTATCACGGCAGTCATCGTCATTTTGTTCTCGTCACCAAGGTGAGGCTGCCAAGCTATCACACCTTGTAACAATGTCCAAGAACGAGTCAACATACTGTATAATGTTGTCTTAGCATGTCTGCTCAAAGCATCAGCCACCACATTCGCTTTTTCTGGATGATATGATATCTTGAAATCATAATCTCTTACGTATTCAATCCATCTTCTTTGCCTCAAGTTGAGATCCTTTTTAGAGAATATGTACTTCAATGATTTGTGGTCTGTAAACACCTCAAAAATTGCACCATAGAGATAATGTCTCCATATCTTTAGTGCAAACACACCCGCTTCCAACTCCAATCATGAGTAGGATAGTGTTGTTCATGTGGCTTCAACTGTCTTGATGCATAAGCCACTACACGGCTGTGTTGCATCAATGGACGACCATAACCAATTTCCAATGCATCGGTGTACACCACAAATCTAGAATGACTTGATGGGAGCGTCAAAACAGGGGTGATGGTAAGCTTGTCCTTCAAAGATTGGAAACTCTTTTCGCACTCTTCATTCCAAACAAACTTCACTCCTTTTCTTAATAGTTTAGTCATGGGCATAGCTATTTTTGAAAAGTCTTGTATAAACATGTGATAGTGTCCTGTCAATCCCAACAAGCTTTTAACATCAGTCACACTGCATGGCGTCTTCCAATCCTGTACAGCCGACACCTTAGCCGGATGGACAAAAATTTCATCCTTCGAAAATACATGGTCAAGGAAGTTTATCCTCTCTAGCCAAAATTCACATCTTGAGTATTTGGCATATAACCTACGCTTGCGCAAAAGACCCAACACACTCCTTAAGTGATCTCTATGTTTTGTCTCACTATCTGAGTACACCAAAATATCATCCACAAAAACAATCACAAACCAATCCAGGTAGTCTTGGAAAACCCGATTCATGAGTTCCATAAACGCTGCGGGAGTATTGATCAACCCAAAAGGCATGACCCTGAACACAAAAAGAGACGAGCCAAGCAATTCAAAACAATGGGGCGAACTTTCATTTATATAACAACTTTGTTTCATACAAAATCACATCTTTGTGCATGACAAAAATGCCCCAAATCATATAATTGATGTCTAACAAAAACAAGACATGAATACAATCAAAATAACACGTGCTGGCACTACAAAAGACAAATCCCAAAACCTCCCCAGTAGGACGTGAGTGAAGTCAGCTGCTCAACCTGATGCCCCTGGTCCACCAAAACCTGAAAAAGTAAACAACTGAAGGGTTAGCCTTCGCAATATGGCAGCAAGCCAGAAAAAATACCAAACCATCTTAGGTAGGGCTCAAATATGAGAATAAACATCAAAACCATATCTCATCATGTTGTGTCAGGGCACGACATGTAGAGGCCACTCAATGGCCACAGTAACACAATTTCAATCACATGCAAGGCATGCTTAAACATTTCATTTGCAATCATAAGCACAACATTCACATGCACATCAATCTCATACATTCGATCATATACATTACATTTTCATTAACTTTAGTGAATTAACAGTTCCTATGAGTGCAAAACACAGGCACGTGCATACCGCGGGTGGCCTACAGCCGAGAGACAACCCCCGTGGTGGCTCAGAATAGTATGGATCCATTCACCCGCTGCAGCGGTAGAACACTCATCCATGGATGTGTGAATTCCAAGAAGAGATACTCAGCCTTCCCTAGGACACCCAGGTTGGGAAGGTGGGAGCCCAATGCTCCAAGCAGAACATACAACAGAACCTTGAGGCCTTGCACCGCCTATGCTCCAATCAGGCGAGACAAGTGGTAAAAGCGGGACATCTCCCAAACACATAGCCACATCCCACTGGCCTCTCATATCTTATTCATTCATTCTTACCATTATAATTACACATTCACAAGATGACTGGCTAGCTCATGAGGTTGGTACACTTCACGAGTGCACCCACACCTCCAATTGCCTCCACACGAGGTTTACACATAACATTAACAATCATTGCTAGCCGTCATACAATACGAGTACAACTTCCCTCCAATTCATTCATTTGCATCATTGCCCGCGGTAATGTGTATGCAACAAAACACAACATTCACATCAATTATCACATCAATCACATCTTTAAAAACCTTAGCCAAACCACATGGAGTAGTCTTGATCTGCGATTCGCTCATAGTTGTCCTATGTAGTTACCATTGTAGGATGCTTTCTAATGCACAATTGGGGTTGGTGAGACAATCGACTCGATACCCCACCTCATCTGTCCTAAACAGTTATCAATTCTAGCATGCATATGCAAATACGTAACATTTTCAAAACAAACTTCTAAGAGCCTTTCAAAACAAATCATATAATGTCCAAGCATACATACATTCATTCACAAAACAATCAAACAATTCACATCACAATCCTAGGATCCCACGATCCTAGGAACACACATTCACACATTTGCCACAGGCAGTGATTTGCCTGGAATGCCGTCATAATTGTGGCGCGCTCACAAACTCTTCAAAATTCCTCGAGCTTCGAATCCGATAGCTCAAGGTCAACGGGACGTGCCCGGTGTACCTGCAGACACAAACAAAAGATCAGATTTCTACTAGTTAGCTAAACAATCCAATCAAATATAAAACAAAATCATTGAGGCACATGTCATCGCCTCAAGAGGGGCTCGATGGTAGTGTCGACCTACAAGCCCTTCAATAGGCCTCCTCCAACTTCTAGACGTTGCCACCAAACATCAAGACTGAAAGCATCGATTAATCCATCACAACACATTCTTAAATGCTTTCTTTAATCGAGGTGTCAACCCCTCAGTCACATCCAACTAACGTATACTTTCCTCCAAATAATTCCAAGATACACCCGTTCACAAAGGCATGGGCCATGAACACACTAAGACGGTTCTAAATCTTTCCCACAACATCACAACATATACCATGTTTCCCTATTGCTTCGAAAATCAACACGTCATGCCAGAAAGATCAATATAAGCATGAGTCATCGCTCTTCTAACATAATCCTAAACTTTTCTCAAAAAGCAAAGTCGCTAACATGCATCTCAAACCATCAATTCTAGATTCTAGCATACTTAAACAATAATTATACATGCCCTAATAGATAATATTCAATAATCTAGGCTCGATTAGGCCTTGCTCACCCCAATTTTAAAGTCTAAACTGCTGTAATCCTTTCGGCAGCCACCTCAAGCGTTCAAACGATCCTCAAACGGCAAAAATCCTTCAATGCTGCACCACCAACTCCTGCACTTCACTGGTATGAGTGGAAAGATGTGTCCTCAAACTGCAAATCGACCAAAAGCCACACATACGAGTGAAAATCCGTGAGAATTAATGCAAGAGAAGGGTCTGCCACTTGAAAAAGGCAGTCGGCTGTGATGGAGGTTGAAAACAAGAGGGAGAAGGCGTGAGAGGTGAGTGGGAGGAGGCTGCGGCAAGGAGAGGGAGTACAGTGAGAGAAGAGACAGCATGGCCAGATAGGGTTCGGACAAAGGGGAGGGGCAGACAGAGAAGGCGAGAGACAGACAGAAAAGGTAAGAGAGACCACATAGAGAGAGGGGTACGTGTGGGTAGAAGGAAGGAGGAAGAAGGAAGAAAAGGAGAGAAGAGAGAAAGAGGCAAGAGGACGACAGGGCTCACCTCGAGGGCCACCGTTGTCGCTGCCGTCGCCTCCGTCGCCGTCACCACCTTCTTCTTCTCTGAGCTGCTGTCGTGGATAAGGGTGAGACGTAGAGGGGAAACGAAGGGGAAAAATGAAAGACGCGGGAGGAGATGGCGGTGTCGGGCTCCTTTCACGCGTGGAGCTCGGGTCCGGGTCTGGACCCTGAACCGACCTGACCTGCAAAAGCGTCGAACGTTACAGTTTATCTACATATGTTAAGACAATAGTCATATTTTAAGTTGTTTTTATCTACTACAAAGGAACATGTCTCTCTCACCATTTTGTATGAGACAAAAACTAACCATAAATAATTTCTTTTTCTTTTTTTTTGTAAGAGTGATTCTGTTGGGATCATTAGTTGGGTGATTAACAAGTTATTTATCAAACAAAAGAAAGTAATTAATTCTAAGCATAGGGATGTAATGAAAATGCTTTTTAACATGTACAATTTCTAGGGTTTTCCTGAGGTGGACAACTGCCAACCTCAAAAATTAATGCGATAGAAAAGAAATCCATTCCCAAGCTCTCATTCTTAGAGTTCATTCACATATTAATTGAAATATCAACCACCTATTCATTAATATTATCATAAAACATAGACAATGCACACATTTAATGGACATAGAAGGGAAGGAAACATATTTAGGGCCTAAAGGGAGAAATGAAAATTCATTTTACTTAATCATGTTTCCAGTGCACTCAAGAGTAGCTCTTGACTCAGAAAAGAAGATTTTAGGGTTCTCTTGTATGACTTGGGAAGATGACAAAGGGAAAAATGAAGGGAAAATTGGCTATATACTTCTAAATATGGTGGTTGAAGAAAGACGAATCTTCCATCCCGGATGATCATGAAGCATTCCAAATGGGACTCCAAGGTGTTGATAAAGTTGTCAAAGGGTTCTTCTCGTGCTCCCTTGAAGAACGAAGATTGAAGAAGAGGGGAAAAACTAAGGTTGAAGAAGAAGAGGGAGAGAAGAGAGAGGGAAGATTAGAAAAATTGAAAGAGCTAATGAAAAACTTCTAAACTTCAAGTGAGAGAGCTCAAGAAGTTTCCTAAGAGTTGGTTCATAAACAAGAGTGAAGATTTGAGGTGTATTTGGAGCCAAAACCTAAAATTTGAACTTTTTTAATTTCCCAAGATTTTCATGCGAATTTCAAATTTTTTTGAACTATTTTTATTTTTCAAACTTTTATAGGTTTTGAGTAAAAGGGATTGACCTTTAGGCCTGCAAACATTCTTTAGAGGGTATTGGCCATGCGCGCTGTTCACCATGCTTGGTGTTGTCGTGCGTTGCTCAACAAGGGTTCCTGGCAGTGCTCAAACACGCATACAGGGGGCAAAATGCCTCATTGTTGGTCTATTTTGGGCAAATAAAGGTGGCTTTTGCCTCTCTATCCTCCCTAGATGGTTCTCACTAAAAAAAATTGATAAATTTTAAATTTTTAAAATATATTTTTGAAAGGTGAAATGGTCTTTTGATTAAAATGGGTATGGCTTCATTTTAGGCTGTTTCGGCTCGTTTTAGATCCAAATCAGATTCTTTTGGTTGGGACAGCATTCCAATCGATGCCCAAGGCTCGACTCATGAGTTAGATAGGTGTTTTGGGCTCAAAACACATTTTAAACCCAATTTTAATTTTTTTGAGGCAAGATTAAGTTGAAAAGCGAAGGTGAGGCTTGCAAGTGTCTGTGAGCCTCTAAATAGTGTCAGAAATTAATACTTTGGCTTTGATTTTGGGTTTTGAACAGAGATTTTGATTTGGATCCAAATTTTGGTTTTGGATCTAATTTTGGATTAGAGAACAGCTTTCCATATCAATTTTCCCAATTTGGGTTCAATTTTAGTTTTCAAGTTCAATAGACTTTGGCTTTGTATTTCAGATCAGGGTGTAATTTTTGGATGTAGGACTTAGATATGGATCTAAAGTTTAATTTTTTATCTAAACATTAAATTTAGATTTAGATACGGATCTAGGGATCTGATTTGAATCTGGGGCTATTATTTGGATTTGGATATAGATATAGGGATTTATTTTGGATCTGAGGCCAAGAGTTAGATTTGGATATGGATCTATAGATCTATTGTGGATCTAGGGCCGACATTTGTATTTAGATATGGATATAGGGGTTTGTTTTGGATCTATGGCCGAGATTTGGATTTGGATATGGATTTATGGATCTATTTTGGATCTAGGGCTGAGATTTGGATTGGATTCATATATAATTTGGATGCAAAGTTTAGACTGGGCTTGAGCATGGGCCTGAGGTCCAAAATTAGATCCAAATGTGCTACACATGGGATTGATTATCAAATCACAAGAGAAATTGACTAAAATTACTGAAATTTATCTAAATATATTTAATATAGTCATTTGATAACTTTGGGTGATAACATGTATGACTTGGCACAGTGGGAGTTTCTTTTTTAAGTACCACAACATATGAGATTCGGCCAAAGATGGGTGGATTGGATGCAGTAGTTTGTCTCCAACGCTAAGGAATGTATTTGCATCAATGAACGGCATGGAGAACGGTCTCGACTCCAATAAGATTTACAACAACGATGCCCTTTATCTAGGGCTACTCAACTTGCTGAGCCAACTCTGCCTCGACTCGAACTCGCTCAAAGAAACTCGGCACGTGCTTGACTTGTTTAGAAATGAGTCAAGCTTGAGCTTACAAAGATACTTGAATCGATAAATGAGTTGATTTAGAGTTTCAGGAACTCGACTCGTTTATACTCAACACGACTTGCGGAGTGCCCCTTGCCAAAATTTTAGGGTAAAAATTTTCCCCCTTTCAGCATTTTCGAAGTGAATCTCAATTCTTATGTTTCGACTACTATCTCGCCCTCTTCTGTCGGGTGTCAAACCATTTTCACCAAATCACTGCCTTGCCAGCCACAGCTGGCTCGCTGACCAGCACAGCAGCATCCGACCACCAACATCCCGTCATCCGTCTCTGCCAAACCTGCCCTTATCCCAAGTCTCAACTGCTATTTGTCTCTCATCCGTCGGGTGTTGACCATCTTCACCAAATCACCGCACCGCCGGCCGCTGCTGGCCCGCTGACTAGCACAACAACATCCAGCCACCGACATCTCGTCATCAGTCTCTGTCGGACCATTGCAGCATTGGTTGCCCTTATCTCAAGTGTCGACTGCTATCTCTTTCTCTCTTTCGTCGGGTTTCGACCATCTTCACCAAATCAATGCCTTGCCTGCCGCCGCTGGCCTGCTGACCAGTATAGTAGCATCCTGCCACCGGCATCCCGTCATCCGTCTCTACTCGACCTTTGTAGCATGGCCTGCCCTAATTTCAAGTTTCGACTACTATCTCTCTCTCTCTTTCATCAGGTGTTGACAACTCGACCATCTTCACCAACTCACCACCCCGCTAGCTGTTGCTGGCCCGCTCACCAGCACAAAGCATCCGACCAGCGGCCATGGCCCATCGGCACCCCGTAATCCGTCTCTGTTGGACCGTTACAGTGTCGGCTACGTCGTTGCTATCACCATGGTACGTTTGTCATGCAAGCTAGTTAAATTGGCACTGCTTATTTGCAACATGATTATTATTTTTCCTTATCTTTAACATTTATTCTTTACATTTCATTGAAATTTGAACCACATAAGCATGTAATTACAACATACATGCATTGAAGCCAAAAGCAAATAGAACAATGGTGATTGCCCTTTCTCCTCGTTTTTTGTTTCTTAAGAATTAATTTGGATGTATGAACCTACCAAATTTACACTCTCTTAATACAAGATTTCCTATCTATTTCCATAATGGTTTCTTGTCTATATCCATAATGAACCTATTATTCTCATGCCAATGGCCATATTTACAAAAGTTTCAAGTACAGTGGCTTCTCCTTCCATTTGAGATGTTAATTACATGCTTTTTGCATTCCCTATATGAACTTTATATAAGGTAGTTGTTATTGAGCTTTAAGATAGTTTGAGCAATTATATATATATATATATATATATAGATTTTGCTGCGTAGATGAAGTTCTTAGTATTCCACATTTGAGTTGTTACTTTACTTATTTTTCAAATGTTTATCAATTTTATTCAGCAAATAGTTGTCAAATGACATGATTTTTTTGCTTGTATAGTTTCAGTTTGGTTTTACTCCTATTTGTGTGTTAGTAAAAAAATGTCATCACCAACAGAAAATACTACAAGTAAAGACAAACAGGTAACATGCAGTTCAGGTCAGGACCAGTTCAACAAAACCACCTATCCTAGGAATCTCTACACAAGAGTATATAGCTGATGACAGTTTAAATCCTACTTATTTGAAGTCTGTTGAAAACGAAGATGTGAACATAGATAAAGTTGAAGAAGCAATGCCTAATAGTGGTACGAGAAGACAAAGGGCAAAAACTTCTTTAGTTTCGAATGATTTTGAAGAAGTGACTGTGGGTGGTGTGAAAAAAGGTAGATGCAAATATTGCAAAGCGGCATTTGTTATAAGTACAAAAGGGAGTACATTATCTATGAGAAGACATAAGTGTCATGAGCATATTGGTAATATGAGTCAAAATACTTTGAGTTTTGTCATTCGTGAAGTTTTAGGTCTTACAAAGGAATAAGTGAGAAATGGTGCCAAACTTGATTCCAAAAAAATAAGAAAGATATCAGCGAAACATTCAATATGGTTGAGCATTACTGGTTTAGACTTTTTACAGCAATAGTAGAAAAGATTTGTCACAAAATTATATAAGATAGAAAAAAAAAAGTTGAAGGAATCTTTTAAATGTGTTATATCTATTGCCCTGGCAACAAATATGTGGCATCTAACCAATAACTTAGGTATATTTCTATTACGCACTTCATAGATCATGCTTGGACAATTGAAAAAGTGTATAATTGATTTTAACCAAGTCGAACAGCCTCATACTATGAAGAATCTAGTAAATGTAATAGTTAAAAAGCTTCAAGAATGAGAAATAAAAAAGAAGATTATCTCCATTGCAGTTGACAATGCTTCTTCTAATGATGTTCTTGTAAGAACATCGAAGGAAATTTTGAAGAAAAGTGGTATGAATCTATGGGTGGTAAATTTGTTCATATCAATTGTTGTGCACATATTCTGAATCTGATGGTGCAACAAAGTTTGTCTTCTATTAGAGATGAACTTGGTAAGATGAGGAAAGCAGTCAAATATAGAAAATGCTTCCCATCATGGCTTCACAACTTTCAACTTATAATAGATGAATGGTCAAAAGAAGTTGGTGGTAGATGTTGCAATTCTATGAAGTTTTACTTATTTGATGTTGGAGGTTGAACTTATGTACAAGCATGTTTTTGATAAATATGATTGGAAGTTGCTGATTTACTTGGTTGCTAAATATATAAGAATGAGAGATTACAAAAAATATGTACTTCTCTTGAAGCATTTTATAATGTTTCTATGCTTCTAGGGTCTAAGTATCCTATGACAAACCTATTTTTCCTAGAAATTTTGGGGGTTCAAGAACTATTACAAGAAGAAGTTGTGAATGGATGCAACTTTGTGAAGAGAATGACAACTAAAACGAAAAAAAAGTTTGGTAAGTATTGGAGCTCCTGAAATATATTGATGGCTATTGCTTCTATACTATATCCAATGATAAAGTTAAGTTTAAAAACTTTTTCTTTTCAAAGACTTTTAGTACAAGAGAAGAAAATGAAGATAAGATTACATTAGTAAGAAATACATTGCTAGAGCTTTATAACAACTATGTTACAAAAATTGAAGGTTTAAATAAAGATGTTGAATGTGATGCTACTACTTTTATGAGAGAGACTATCTCAAATGAAGAATTAGTTTGTGCAGGTAATTAGATAAGGCAATAAGGTGACCCAATGAATCCTGTACCGGTATTGCTAAAGGTAAGTACTAAAGTGTATGTATAACAAAGTTTATCACGTTATTTGTGCTTATATGTTATAGTAGTTGTTTATTGATCAATTATTGTTGGTTTTCATGTAAGACACTGTTGAAGATGAAATAATGTGATTCATTATCAATTCAAACATATTTCTCAATAAGCTTTAGACTTTTACTATTGTTAGTGACTATTTTTGAAGAATTTCATGTTTTTTTATTGTTATTGTGGTTTATGTTGTTTACAGAGGCTGCATGATTCCTATTCTCTTAGTTTTTGGTATTGTAACAACTAACAAAAAGCCAGATATTGTTACAAGTCTTAACCTATTTTGTTCTTTGATGCCTGATTTTACCTTGATGTCATTACTTGTATCTCTTTCAAACACACTCAATCATGACTTTTTTTTGCTAATATTTTTATTTTTTTATGCCAACATTTTTATGTCAATTGTGTTAGGTTCTATTGTTAGAGATTCCAAAGGAGATTTACATGCGTTCTTTTTGAAGTGAAGGGACTTGCTTTCTTTCTTTCTCCTACGAATTTTCTGTACACAACAATTTGACTTATTAGTGATATGTTGACACAAAAATTATTAATCTTTTGAAGCTGTTATCAGTATTAGCGATATACTACCTCAGCTTCAGTTAAAATTGCAGGTGCAGACATGCTAGTTGTGACTTGTTGTATCTCATTCTCCATCTGTCAAACAATTTTAATGTTCAACCAATGATAAATGATGTTCCATAGACTTCAGATGAAAGAGCAGATGGCGGCTAGGTGTATTTGTTATTTTAGCACATTCACGTTGGTTTTCCATTTTCATTTGTTGAACTGTAAGTAGGTTACATTGCCTACTGTCTTATTGTGTTTAATTTCAACCTTTTATCCTATTGCTTATCATGTGTATGTGTTATTTGAGAAAGTGCAAGCTCTTGCCTTTTCAATGAATTTGGCATATGCTTTTTGGTTAAAGAGGAACTTTAAAGCTACTTTAAGGTGTCTGGTATGTATGTATACATATCACAGTCTTTTGGAGGCAATGTTCTATTGCATTTTGTAACAGGTACGTGCAACAATGATAATTAGATGTGATATCATGCTGCTTTTAGGTCCAATTGGTTTGGAGTTTCTTTTGGTATCAAATAAAATGTTACTTGTCATATTTAGCATTTTCATATTAAACTGTGGTTTAAGACATTAGTCAGGCTTAGTCTAGCTACCCTTTTATCTGATTAGTTATTCTTATACCATTGTCTCCATGTGATACTTCATTTTTGTTTTTTCATGTTAATTCATTTAAATATTGTTCAGTGCCTTCATATATTGGTTTTAAATTGGGCTCAAGGGTTATGATCTATTCATAACCTCCTAATCCGGTAGACAAATCTCTTTTTCCTTTTTTCAGCTAATATTTTTTTATTTACTTCTTGAGATTTATTACATTTAATGGGTAAAATTTCACCTCACCATGGTATAGCCAAGACCAATAATAGCTATGGCACATCTGAATTCTATAATAGTTGCTGAAAGGCTGCACTGCGCTCTGTCCTTTTCTTATCTATTTCCTTCATTACTATACCCAAGTCTGTCATTGTCATGTTTCTTTCATCGTCTACTGTTTCTTACAATCTCGTTACATAGTCCTTCTTACCCTCTTAAAATGAGTGTTTTCCGTTTGGTAATAAGATCTCCCATTCATTTAAAATTGAATGACCTTTAACCAAAAGAAGTCATGAAAGGTAGCCTTCAATTGCCTTTACCAATGCGTAAAACATTTACTTGATTGAGGTGAGCTCCAGTTATGAGGCTCAAAAAAATCTTCAGAAAATGGCAAGAACTCCCGCTCAGGTTGTCCAGAATTGGACTCATTATTGTCGAGTTAACGCTAAACGAGTTAATGCCTAAATGAGTTAACGCTAAACAAGTTAAATGGGTTAATGAGTTGACACCTAAATAAGTTAATTCTAAACGAGTCAAATGGGTTAAACAAGTCGAGTTCGAGCTCAATTTTATATAGTTGAGACGAGCTCGAGCTTGATATAAGGAGCTCGACTCGAGTTCGAACCAAGCTAGAACTCGAGCTGGCCAAGCTCGGGCTCGGCTCGGCTCGTGTGCAGCCTTGCTATTATCACCATTCTTGTTCAATTTAGTATCAGAAGGGCTCATTGTCTTGGTGAGGTGCACAAATGAACACAACCTTCTTTAACCCGTCGAAGTGCGTGGATTCAAAGGCCACATGATTCGATTTGCTGATGACGTGCTTTTTGGTCATGCCTGTCCCAAACAAATGATGTCACTTTTCGGCATCCTGCACTGGTTTGATGACTTACCCAGAAACCAACTTAATGACTCCAAGAGCAAGGTAAGTGTTATCAATGGGGATGAGGTTCAAATTTGGAAAGGGACTTACATGTCCATGGCTAGATAAATGGTACTTATTAGGCAAGTTCTCACCATGAACCCCATTTTCTTATGACAGTGCATTTGATGCCAAAGGATGTGGAGTGAAAATTAAATGTCATCATTCGATGGTCCTTGTGGTTTGGGTCCATGGAGGCAAGACACATAGTAAGTTTGGAAGAGGTCACAAAACCACATGACTTTGGAGGCATTGGTATGCCCAATCTACGACAGTTCAAT